>VVHJ01065516.1:0-11706 GCA_015107715.1 Tylochromis polylepis
TCCATAGAGATTGAATGGGGAGTTTTCAGACTTTGTGTTGCTTTGAGGCGATTTGTAAGAGAACGGTAGGTCCCACAATAATGACGGTGACATTTTCTGAAAGCCAACAAAAATACCTACGTTTTGATGTATAATTTGTGTGGATGGAGTGAAAATTGAGCGATTAAGAAGCATTTGTTTGAACATGAAAAACAGATTCAAATCTTTGAGTGAGCCACTCTAGGTCACATGACCTTTTCCCATTCATTTCAATGGGAAAAATAATATCATAAAAAGCTTAATATTTTAAAAAGTATAGATGTTATAAATATCAAAAGTCATAGCCGGCATCAGCAGAAAGAGCAGAATATTTTAAAGTTGGAATGGTGAAAATAGCATAAAAATTGTGGACGTAGTTGAGTGCCAAAAAACGTACGGAAGCAACTAGAATAAAGTTGAATAATAAAGAATAAAGAGAAACAGGATCTCAATTGTGTGGATGCTTCACAGCATCCACACAATTAATTCAGTTGTTGTTGTGTTGGTCTAACTTACTGGGCTGATGCTCTGGTCAGTCTCTTCTCTAAGGCACTGGAAGATATGCCTGTCAAAGTCTTCTTTCTGCAGTTCAGCAGCTGCTCCTGAACAGGCATCCAGCATTCTCAATGCCACCTGTAAACACTGCAAACCAGACAGGAGGAGAACGTTTATGAGCACAAAACTGTCAGCACTAACAGCGAAGAGATGCCCCTGCCTTTAACAAAACACACAGGGTAGAAATTAGCCTCAAAGGGCACAGCATCCTGTCTTTAAAGGCTTGATTCAAGATCAAATCTACAGTTCTGTGACTGTATCACTGTGTCCAGACGGCTAGCAATCAATTACATCATGGCATGTGTAATGGCTATTAGTTGAACTGTCATCCAAATGTGAACAATAGGGATTTAAATATACATAAAAATTGGTTATTAGCTTTTTAAAAATTCTGGTTATGTCTTTAATCATCAAGGATAAGATGAGATAACATTATGAAAAGAAGAAACGCATAACTTACGTTGTATTCAAATGGGAGCTCTAAGATTTTTCTCTTCAAACCAATACATTTTTTATTTTTAATGAAACTACGGTGCGGTTTTATTATGTCATGGCATTATATCAGAGTAGTAACACTCGGGTCACCTTTAGCAGCATGTCAGAGTCTTCTCTGTACTGAATGAGAGCAGTAACCACAACGGAGGCCAGTACAGGTACGATCATCCTCGAGAGCTTCTTCTTGGACACAATGTAGGTGAGCAGGGTCAGCCCCCAGTAGTGTATCTCTGGAGAGGGCAGGAAATTTAGTGCGAGTGCAGTTATTTGTCTTTAATAAAGTTCTGGTAAGAAAAAGGTTTCTTGTGTTTTCTTCTTCAGGAAGCTAAAGGCAGTAAACACAGATTTATTGAAGGGAACAAAGGGATTAGTTCAGCTATTCCTAAGTTAAAAACTAGTCCCTGGATCTAATTATTATTTATGAACTTCATCACTGGCAACAGACAAAACAGACCAGTGCTAAACAAATTATTACTAGAAGTAACACTATTCAGGTGTGAGTTCAGCTGAACAAATGGGTTGCAAATCATGTTAAGAGAAAGTTTGGCATTTTTTTACATTTCATATGCATTTTTAAATCTGACAAAAATCTAACCTTGGTTAATTCAGTCTGAGGTATGAATGGCAAATGTGTACCTCGTTCCTGTGGGAACATTTGTAGTGTATGCAGCACTGTGTCTATCGCCCCCTGCTGGCACAGAAGATCCACCGCACCAGAGCAGTCAGCCAGAGCAGACAGCACCTTCAAACCACACGTTTGAATGGCTGAGCTGCTGATGAACTGCACGCACACACGCACATGCATAGAAAGAGAAAAGAGACCAAAATGAACTACAGATAATGCTGCATTAAGTGTTTCTCAAAATATGCTGCACAAGTGTTGCACACATCTGCATCAGCAGAAAGTTGGTAACAAATATAAATGTGGTTATGTACTATTGGCATGGGCAAAACATTAATTAGAATAAAAGTTACTGGATATAAAACATTTTAGCACACTGTGTAATATATAATGACACAAAACAACTTTCTTTACGTTGAGCTTTTCTCTTATTTTCTTTTGTCATTTAGGGTACACTGAAATGCTCAACAGCAAAGAAGTTGCTTAAAAACCTGACTCAAATTCATGAGTCAAGGGGTTGTAAAATAAATTTAAAAAAATCACATTATCCTTAACATATTTGTCTCAAATGTGAAAGAGTCCCAGTTTGAGACAGGGAAGAGACACAAATCCAGCCTAAGCCATAATCTAGTATACTCTCTGCTCATCCTAAACTCAGAGAAATAGGAGGCTTGCGTCAGGAAGCACGTCCAGCATAAAAACCATACCAAATCCAATATGCGGATAAAGCCACTCTGGTGACCCCTTGGAAATGAAACAACAGCCAAAAGTGCCCTGTTTGAATGCTCATTTTGAATGATTATGCCTTCTTTACCACTCTGGGATTCAAATGCACAAATTATTAAGTTAAATAAACTGATATTCAGAGATTACTCTGTCACAGATGTCATGGCGTCTGGCAACAGTGTTTTTGCTTATTTTGTTCTGTTAAAACATAATGAAGCACAAAAATTTATTCAGTTATTAGTCATTGTGTGAAGTCATGACTTGTTTATCATAAAACACTAAATATAAGGCAAATGACTGTCTATGCTTGAATAAATTACAGATGTTGACTTCTTCGATAACATGTGATGTCTTTTTTTATCTGGTTTCTACTCTTTTCCAAAGCTGATTCAGTCAGTGTTTACCATCCACACTGTCGTTTCACCGTCCACACCAATATGCCAACTGAGAAAATCTTTTCAGAAATGTAATCACAATCCTTCTGATCTTCAAATTGCAGAACAGGCTACTGTGCGGTTTATAAAACAAACGGATGAACTGTTGTTTCATTCAGGAGCTCTGCAGGCTGAATATTCATAAAGTGCTTTTCTCTTTATTGAAAAAAAAAACTCTCTTAAAAATAAAATCCTATTAGGATCTCTTATTGGGCATGTCAAAACAAAGACAAATGCTCAAAATGTGTGAAAAAGAAGAGTCTGAAATATTTTGGGGTGTTGGCCATACCCTATTGAGAGCCTCCAGGTAGAGGATGTGAGCTCCTTCCACCACACACTGGTTTTTCAGAACCCTCAGAGGCAAGTCGGCCATGTCAGGATCTGCGACCGAGTTGCCGTGCTCCCTTAAACGCCTGTCTGAGAAGGAAACGAGTGAAGACAAGGATATGAGTAAACACGGACCCTCAGAAACAAGCACTCTGTCATGAATAACTAATCTAACTGGGAGCAGAGTTACCTATAACCTCGTTATGGTAGAAATGAAAGCTTAATAAGCTGCTCCGCAGAACCAGCCACTGCCATTGCCATGCTGGGCACAGAAAATGTCCCATTGCTCTGCGATAGAGCCGGAGAAATGATGACACGAGTGAGCAACATTAAATCAAATCCATGTGTTTGGGAGGTTTGTTTTACTATATGCCGATGATGACTTGCTTTACTAAACCATTTTAGAAACTTGGGAAGCTAGGAGATCACCACAAAGACTGTATTTAATCCATATTAAAAGCAGATCCCTGTGGATTCAATGACCTGTACTGTAGTTTAGCTGTATTTTCTGTTACTAACATGAGCAGATTTCCAAAATACTTACACAAACAGAGAATTTCACAAATTCTATAACCCATATTAGTGCTTATTCTACCACTACCTGTTTTGGTCTCCAATTGAGAGAAAACTATTTGGTTGTTTAGTGGCTAGACATTTCAGTTTCTAGCTAGACACTAACTCTGCCTGATATTTAGTCTTGGACCAGCAGGTGAGCCTTTGTGGACCCCTAAACTTTTTGCATTTTGATCCAAAACCAAAATTACTGGTGAATAATCTGCCACAAAAAAAAAAAATGGTTTGACTAAAAGAGCTGGCCTCAGTCCAGATGAAACTAAACCGTGCTTTAGTTTGCTCAAGTATGGAAAGGCTTTTTGGCAGGTCTGGACTTTTTGATAGTTTTTTTTTTTTTTTTTAATATCACAGGGCATGAAGACAGAAGGAGACAGTTTTGATGTGAAAAAGTGATCTAGAAAGAAAACTCTGACACTTTATCGTATCGTAGGAGAAGACTGTAAACAAAGTGACCAAAAACAAAAAAGAATTTGTCTGTTGTTTTTCTCGTAGTCATACAAACTAAGGCAGTCTACTTGCCAAAAAGGACTTACAACAGATACGCGCTTGTTTGCCAGCCATTCAAGTATATTAAAACATGCAGAGTCATCATGTAAAGGTCTTGCTGCCTTTGCATAACTGCAATGTGAAACCAAAATTAACTGGCTCAGATACACACAACAGAACAAAAACAGGAACCTTGGTTTAGGCTCTCAGATGTGAAAAGTCCCTAAAATCATAAAGCGCATGTAGCAAAATTCCATAACAAAAATGGATGAAACGCTCTGAGGGCTGCAAAATTAGCAAACGTTATGAGCAGCTCATTTCACATTACACTGTGACTAAGTACTAGTCAAAATAATATTCATAAATGATGAATGAAGCTTAGTGTGGTAAAGAAGCTGCCCTGCTGGAGAAGATGAAAAAAAATGAGCATTTGTTTGGCAGGTCACCTCTGCGCACAAACACTACACAAAGAACACTTAGCTGCTGGGAACTGAAGTGAGAAAAGACAACAAGAGTGTACCCGGGCAAAGGAAGACCAAGCTGGCCTGCAGAGCCTCCAGCTGAACCTCAGGATCAAAGTTATGAAACTTCATGGTGCTGAGGATCTGGTTCATGGCCATGTTCAACTCATCCAGACTGGCTGTCCTACAAATACAGGGAGACTAGTTTCAAAGCTTTGATAAACTATGTGAGAAACAACAAATGTTCTCCTCAGTGTGTCTGAATTTTTTCATTGTAGGGTGGGAACCATCTTCGTTCGCACCTTCCCTGGAAGAGCAGGTTTAACAGTTTGCAGGCACTGATGGAAACCTCTGCTGAGTCTGAATGTCTCTTCATCATCTCCACCAAATTCACATGAAGGCCACTTGACAGCAGCAAAGAACGCATTTTACCTGCAAACAAAGCAAACAGTTACTGTGGCAACTGCCAAAACAGCACCGTTTTAATAATATATATATAGATATAAATAGCATTTGTAGCATAACCGTTTAATTACAGGCCGCAGACAGCGGTTTCAGCACAGACACAAACAAACAGATGTAGATCATAACTGCATCTCTGCACACTGTGTGGAAACATGAGACTCACTGTTGTTTGTGATGAGTGTGGCGATGGCGCTGGTAGCAGCTTTAAACACATTAGGAGAGGCGAAGTGGAGCAGCATGGCCGCCATCAGCTGTCTATGAACAGGAGTCCTGTGCAGCAAATACCCAAACAACATCTTTACATTAAGTTCTCACACAGATTCAATGGCTTTAAACGCACGTGTGAAATGTCACAGTGTCACCTTTCATCCTGCTGTTCTTCTAGATGGTTCAGTCCAGCTCCGTGCAGTAACAGACTGTGAATGGCCCAGCATGCAGCTTCCTGAGATGGTACAAGTGATTTTTACATAAGTTCAAGTCTTCAGGAGTACCATGTAAAACCTGAGAGCTAGATGTTAGATAGACCTGAACATCTGGCTCATCTGCGTGGAGCTCCAGTGCAGTAAAGCATTCCTTCATCCAGCTCAGCTCCATGTCCTCCACCTGCCTGCTACCCCTGTTCTCCTCTTCCTCTCCTTCCTCCAGACCCTGCTCGGCTACCGCTTTGTTCTGCACGATGGTTGCAGCTAAAAAAAGGACAAAATCTGTTATCAATCACTGTGTCATTTTTTCCATAATGGATAAAAGTCAAGAGACCGTTGCATTTTAGTATATTCTGCTTTTTACCACAAAACTTGACAATTGCTTTGGGTTATTTGTCTGTGTCTACATCTGCTTAAAAATAGATGCAGGCTTGGATACAGGGCTTGAAGACTTTAGTGAAATAAGTAAGCAAACATAGCAGCTATATGGAAAATGTGCTGCTTCTGAACTCCAGTATTTTAAAACAAATGTGCAACATCCCTATATATTGATCTTGAGTTTAAGACATTGTTCTACGATCGCCATCACGTGTCCAATAAATATAGCTTATGAATGTGGGTCCTCACTGAGGTTAGCCAGGCAGAAGAGAGCAGTGGCTTGCAGCTTGGCGTTATTAGGGAAAGTCTGGCAGGCTCTGACTGCGACTCTGTGGACACCATTCAGCACCAGGATGCTGTAGTAACTCTCTGTAAGACACCATAAACCGAGCACCCAGAATGAATACTCCGATACTTTGATTATTCTCCTCAATCTTCATCTGCCATCTGAAAAAAAACACGTTAGTTTATCCGAATGAATGAAATCCAAACGCTGCTGTTTGACAGTAAGGACTCAACAAACAGTGTTATCATTACTAGTGAGTTATTCATGAGTTATTTATTAACTCTACGTCTGAGAGTTGGACCCATTTTACACAGTTTTTTTATTTAGTTTGTATAGTTAACAACAAGAATATGCAAAAACAATTTGTTATCACATTATAACAACAGTGATTAAGTGATACTTAATAATGCTATAGTCTTTTTTTTTTTATTGCTGATACACAATAAAATGATAATTAATAATGTTTACTGTTGGCTCAGAAATTGGTTTGCAAGCCATCTGTGAATATTATGTGGATAGGTAATGTTTCTGTGACTGATGACCGTATAGTCGCCAGGTGGGACAGTGGAAATTCCAGATGCTTGAGTTACTACTGTGTTTAGTTCTGCTTTCACTTTCACTTTCATTAGCTGTGCCATTTGACTGAGGCACAAAAACTGCTGATAAAACAACAGCAATCAAAACAGTGTGAGGGAGAATGAGCTCTGTGATCACTAATACATGTTACTGAAAGACTAATTTAATGGACCAGTATATAATATAGTATGTAAAATGTCACTTACATGGATGTAATTCAAAAGTCTTATAAGTCTAACTCAATAGCTCTTATCAGCTATGATAATACACAAACAATATTCTGCATTTGAAATGAAACACAAAAGTGCACAGAGAATGGAAAAACAAATCCACATCCACAAAAACAATGTAATTACTAAATTACATTAGAGGAAGAAGAAGGCCATCAAAATATGATTAAAATATTATTATTCTCCTTTTCCACTCGCTCTGACCTGAAGTAAACCTTTTGAACAGGGAGCAGGCTTTCTCCTGCAGCTCCTCCACCTCAGGGAAAGCATCCATGGCAGCGATGATGGTGCTGTAGCACCGAGTCCCCCCTGACATCAACACCTCCACATTACTGCCTGCAACAGAAAAGCACGCAACTCCACCTGAGTCCGGAAAGTACTGCTGAATTACAAATAGCATAATCTTCAAACTGCAATGAGTAGTATAACATACTTACATACTAGCTATAAATAAGATTTACATACTTGGCCAACAAAAAAAATTATTAAAAAAAAAAAAAAGAAGTTACACATTCCATACAGAAATCATTCAGATCTGAATCACATCAAAATTTCAGTGTTACTGTTTCTAGTGGGTTTTTTTGTAAAAGTAACGCATCATCTACTGTACAGTCCTGTGTATTTTGGAGAAGATCTCTGAAGTGAGATCAGTTCATTTGCTGCCATTTTTGAGGTTGCTGTTTTGCAACCTCAAAAATATTAACTCTAGCTTCTCAATGCAAGTCGAGAATAACTGAAATGACTGAGATAGGAGAATAGCTGATCCATCTTCCACTCTAAACGTAGTAGATGCAGTAGCTTAAAGTACATCTTCTACTTATAAGTCATAATTATAAAAAGTGCTGGATGAGTTACGGCCCTGCCATGCTCATTTGGGATGTTGCCTAATGTCCCCTGCTTTACAGCAGGTACGACAACTTGCAGCTGACTCCACTTAATCAGGTTAGGGATTATTTAAATTTAATCATTAATATATATTTTGTCCCTATTTTCAGCTCTCTGTCCTTTTTTTTTTTTTGACGCGGACACTGTTACTGGTACTTTCCACCATCCCCCTGGACTTCCTGGCAGCATAACAAAAGTCTCTTTTGAACAGTGTTATCTTTGCGGAACTTGCTCTCTAGGCCGCAATGACTGCCTGCTTTTAAAGAATGCAACTTTTGGATTTGTCGCAATAACCAAAATGAAAGGAATCCCAGTTAGAAGCTACTGTTAATGTTAAGTGCTTTTTAAGTTGAAGACAAAGTAAAGTATCTCATCTATCTCAGAGAAAATACCAAAATAGTGAATAGTGATTCCAAATCAGCCTTGAAATCCTTTGGTATATTGTCTTAGAATGATCATTTTCATTCAAATTTAATATATCGACTTCCCATAAGATAGAATAAATGATCATTAATTCTTCGAGTTATAGATTAAACAGATAAGGGGCTGTAATAAAGTTGGACAGTAAATGCCCTGGATCTGTCCTGGCCTCTTAACTCATGTAATTTTAAATTATGGATAACTTTTTGAAAGATGCCAAAAGAAATAATAATAATAATAATAATAATAATAATAATAATGTAATCCTTGTAATCCTAAAAACAGGATTCTGACTTCCCACATCTTAATAATTTAGTGTTCCCAAAAAGTGAAAACAAAAAAACAAAAACAAAAAAAAAATACATTTCATGGAACTGTAGGAAGTCTCCAATGCAATTATCTGCTGCATTTGTAACTTGTCTGACTGGGAAATATACTTCAGAGAGTCTTCACTGAATGAGCTGCTGTGTTTCTCACAATGACGATTTGACATTTTTCTTTCCAAACATGAACGGCTATCCTGTCCCACAAGTTCTCATAAGGACGCTTATTTTTATACTTATTTAATGGCATTAGAAGGATAATGGAAATTAAATCAAGAGTCCCTAAAAAGCATTACAGTGACATCATGGTCTGGTGGTCTGTCTACAAATGGACCATGCGAGGTTTTATGTGCTTGTTTCATAACCTGTGTTTGTTACCACTGTGACTTCAGCAAAGCAAAATGAAGATGATATTAGCTGAGGGAAACCACACATTTCTAACCACCCCCCCAAACACACACACACACACACACACACACACACACACACACACACTAAGGACAACTACACTAAATCTCTCTATTCAAACTAAGATTCAGCTACACAGATCAGGTATAACATTTTATAAGAACTAACACACAGCACTTTTTTTCCCCATTGTGTAGTAAGAATAACACAGGTTTTTTTCTTTACTCTATGGACATCATAAAGATCACTGTGATGTAATCAGGACTTACCAGGCTGAGCCAGAGGAAGCAGCACTTTTAAAGCCTGCAGTTGCATCTGTGAGTTGTCGGGGAACCTCTGGAGAGCTGCCAGAACCACAGCATGATCCTGGTTCTCCACAAACTCCACAAGGTGGTCATCACTGACTGCAAACACAGACACAGCAAAGATATACAGATACTGGTCACCAATATACAGAAAAAATGTTAACGTAAAGCTAACAAAATGCTCAATTTTACATGCTCCTATGAATGATTATATGGCAAAAGTTGTGGTCTAATTGTACACAAGCTAATCTTCAGCAACATTCGATATTAAAATAGAAGTACATAGACGTATTTGTATATTCTTTTTCGTTTTTTGTTAACTTTATTTGAGTTTTATTCTTCTTTTGCACTGTGAGAATTGCGCCTCAATTTCATTATTCAATGTTTCATTGCTGCAATTACAATAAAGATTCTGATTCTAAAATGACTTTAGAAGCAAGCCTGTGGGCTCTTGTTAAATTAAATTTTAATGGTTACCATTTCAGTGGACATAAAAATGCCACATATAAAAAAATTAATATATATTTTTTTAAATCGCCAAAAAAAATCTGATAAACCACTTCAAATGTTCACTGACCTTGCCCTAAAATAAGATTTTAAAAAGAATTTTTTCTGGAAGTTGTACTTCTACCACCATCGTTGCACTGGTGTTATTCTTCCATTCTATGTGCACCATGTCTCTCTTTTGTAATGTCTCCATTAATATGTACAAACGGGCTAGCTATAGACATGTCAACATCCTTATATTAGCACATTAGTAATTTAATATGGTGACATTATGAGATTGAAACTGCATGATGTGTCCTCTTCCGCATCGATTATTAGATTGTGTTAATAAGTGGTTGAACAGGTGTACCTAATGAAGTGTAGACTGATTAACAGTAAAGTAATCATGGTAAGAAGTCAGAAAAAGTCATTATAGAGTGGAAACACTGAGCAATAAAATGCAACACACTGAGCCTCATTCACTAACAACTGATAAGAAATCTTTATATACTGCAAGAAATACACACAAATGCAAAATCACAGTCAGATTTATGAAATATGTGTTCCAAAAAGCAGTGATAATGATGATGATGTAAGAGAGAAGCATGCGTCACTATGGCAAATAAGAATGAGAAAGTCCAACTGAAGAAACATAAGCAATAACATCCAAAGAGGAAGACAGGAGAGGCACAACATTACAAAGTGTTTCCTCGAGAATGATGAGAATTTCAAAAAGAAATGTGAGGCATGGGTTAAAATAGCAGGTGTTAAATACCATTTCCCCCAGGACACTCGCTGCAGCTCTTTATTTCATTTTTCTTTAGGCATTCACATTCCAACTTGGAACCACCCTCAGGTCACAAAGACAATCACTGCATGCTGTATTTAACAAGCATTACACTCGCATGACGTAGAGCATAGTTGTTAAACTAGTTTAATCTCTTTCCTAGAATGAAAGTCAGGCAGCATCACTGATCAGTCTAACACGCATACCAAGCCAGAAACACAAAGACAGTGTAGGCTACACATTTAAGTTCATACTAAATCCACATGCTATGAAGTTGGAGTGTGTATCTGCCCACCTCCCTCCAGAAGCAGCTGCAGAACTGTACAGCTTTGGAGTTGCACTTCTTCACTTGTAGGAAACATCTTCATGGCGTGCACCACAAGGCCAAACACGTCCTCCTCTTCCTCCAGCACCAGCAGAGGAATCTTGGCTACGTATAAGAGATAAAATGTCAAGTACAATGAATATCTGTTTGCAGCCATTCACCAAACTAAGATTATTTTCTGTTTCGATTATCTTATCGGAGCCTGTTGTCTAGTTTTATACCCAACCAGCTCAAAGAAAAAAGAAAAGACCCTAAACCTATAGTTTAAAAACATTTCAGAATTTTTAATCTATTAACCACTCCTCTTATTACCATGTATGGGTTAGCTACGTTATCAGAAAACGTTTTTTCATAACTGCATCTTGGATAACTGGTGAAATTCTTCTGAGAAGCACAGATATTATTATTATTAGATTATGTAAACATTTTTTAGAAGCAGGAAATACTTCGCTTGTTCCATTGTTGCTGGGTTCTTAGTGGTGGAGTTGCCAACATTATAAGTTCACAGACAAATCCAGGCAGTTTGCAGACTGTGTAACGCTTGAATTAGCTGAATCTCTGCTTTTCTAAGAAGCCTCACGTCACACAGCTACACATTAGAGTAGAAAGGAGTGTGAATGTGTGAGCAAACAGATCACTTAAAAAAAAAAAAAAAAAAAAAAAAAAAAAAAAAAAAATAATTGAAAAAAAAAAAAAAAAATCTGAAAAAAATG
>VVHJ01065518.1:4328-14409 GCA_015107715.1 Tylochromis polylepis
AAGATCAACAGGACCCTGAGAGCCTTCTTCAGGAATTCGATAGGGCTGTGGCGAGCAACGCTGGAGGCCAACTTCTAGACAATAGCACAAGTTCCCATCAAGTGTGGGATTTACCTAACTTTAATCACACTGAACATCTGTGGGGTGAACTGAAGATCAGGATCCATACCAGAAGAGTATCGAATCTAGAGGAGCTTGAGAGATTTGCCAAAGAAGGATGCACTGGGACTGCCTGTACTCCAAGATCCATCCAGTGTGGGTACTCTCAGCTACAAGGGAGCAATAATACAACGGCAGACTCAGCTGAGACCGAACAATCGTAGAAGGAAAGGGGGAAGAGGAAGAAGAACAAGTGGCTACTGGACCTACAGCAGAATAAGAACCAAAGGCAGACATCCACCAAGGAGTCTCTTTCATGGTGAAAAAAATCTGATGGTACTTTTCTGTATTCATAATTACATCAATTTTCCAACTCATCCCCAACACCAGTGGCTGAAAAGCAGGACCAATCTATCCCAGAGCCTCCATTGTGATTTTTACAGATGGCCATAAACACTGTGGTCTCACATACTGACGATAACTCAAACCAAAAGTGTTTCATTTGGATTCATCACTTTAGAAGTCACTGATTTTCAGCCCACTTTTTATGCAGTTATGCATACCTTACCATTTTCTCCCCATCTCCCTTATTTAACCCATTAAAGCCAAGTGCATGTGTTTGTGAGACTTCTGCATCATCAGTATGCTGTATTTTTTTAGAATAAATTTAGAAAAATGTCTGATGTAGCAAATATGATACAAATTTAAATTCATATATGCAAATTACTGGGTGCCGGTTTAGCTCACTGAGATGAGCAGGTGACCATATGCTGCGTGGCTGAGAGCGGCCAGTCTGGGTTCAAATCCGTCCTGTGGCCCTGTCACTCTACACTTTCAAAATAAAGCTGAAAAAAATTATTAGTATATATGCAAATTACTGGGTGCCGGTTTAGCTCACTGAGATGAGCAGGTGACCATATGCTGCGTGGCTGAGAGCGGCCAGTCTGGGTTCAAATCTGTCCTGTGGCCCTGTCACTCTACACTTTCAAAATAAAGCTGAAAAAAATTATTAGTATATATGCAAATTACTGGCAGCATGGTGGTTAGCACTGTTGCCTCACAGCAAGAAGGTCCTGAGTTCAATTCCACCATCACTTCTGTGTGGAGTTGGCATGTGTACTCTGGCTTCCTCCCACAGTCCAAAGACATGCAGTTAGTGGGGATAGGTTAACTGGAAACCCTAAATTGCCTGCAAGTGTTTGTCTGTGTCTATGTGTTAGCCCTGTGACAGACTGGCAACCTGTCCAGGGTGCACCCTGTCTCTCACCCTATGGTAGCTGGGATAGGCTCCAGGGCCCTGAGAAGAGGATGGATAACACAATATCACTGAATTTCTAAAATTTTGCCATTAGTTTGAATAACTACTGCATTTTCAAAAAATAGAATTTTCCAGCAATTATTTCATGCTTTGGGCTTTAAAGGCTTAAGAATTGCTTCTTGCAAACAGTTCTTCCACTGGGGCCATTTCTGATGAGGTTTCTGTGAACAGCAAATAGAAAACTGAAGGCCAGATATCTCAGGTCCTGTGTCATGTCTTTGTTGATTTTTTCCTATTTCGTAAGGACATGACTTTCAGATACTGTTCATCAGGTAAAGAGTTTTGTGTAAGGGGTTGTTGGGTGTTTGGTTTACATTATGTAAATTTATGCTCACTAAACTGTACTCAGATTACGTACTGCATAAGGATCCTTGCACTGTTCAGCACAGCAGTGATCTCAGATAAATACAGAGTCTGTTTTAAGATCTCAGGAGGACTTTCAGTATGTTTTCTCCCACCCACTTAGTCACTTTTTTTCCTCACCAAATTCTCAAATGTTTGGGCACTCATCAGTCCAGATGAAGGGTAGTCCACTTTCTGACTTATATGCACGCATCTCTGAAACCTGTAACAATAACACAAAATAAACACAACATAACACACATAGTGAAAAATTTGGCACGGACTGAAAAGCACCGATGAGTGGTATTACCAGGGCAGATATGACTGTGCAGAACACGTTAACAGCAAAACACATTTCTTCTAAAATACACTGAACAAAATTAGGGCCGTCAACGTTAATGCGCGTTAATCCGTCGTCACGATCAATGAACCCATCTGGAGCGCAGAATGACTCAAAATCCCTGAAATGTCTCTGTCAACGCCTTTCGGGCCGTTTGTCCAAAGTTTGTCCAGATGGGTTCACTGCGTTACAAATTCTGACCGCGTTGATCGTGACAACGGATTAACGTTAACGTTGACAGCCCTAAACAAAACACATTTCTTCTAAAATACACTGAACAGAACACATTATTTTATAAATTTCACAATAAGCAACAATGGATTCTGCTGTCCTCGCACTATGGTTTGAACAGCGCAGCACTCTGTGACTTACATGCAAACAAACCACCCAGCAGAATTAAGAAACAACAGAATACACTGCAGATTGGAAGGGTCTGAAAACTGCGTGTGTTTCAGTATTTTGTTATCTTTCAGACTCACGGAGCACTCCTCAGTGATAAATATGTGGAGTGTGGCGCCTAAATGCCTCTCATAAAAACAAAATCCTGTCGTGGTGTAATGAAAGGAAGACTGACGTGTCCACAGTTTCTGACAACGTGTTTGTGGGAAACCTGGAACTGGCACAAGCACGGCCAAAAAAGGACGTGATCTCATCATGCTATGAGACTTCCTGTTACAGGGATCGGTAGACTAGTGAGGGAAAGTAAATTCAGAAAAATACAAAAATGTGTAGTTCTATGTGAAAGCCTGTTCTGGAGTGCTTAGGATCTCAGGGTGGGGCAAAGTTTACAGCTAAAAAAACAACAACACAAAAACCAATGGCTTAAGGACATTTCTGTGTAAGCACAGGGGGGCAGTCAGTGTCTCAGTCTACAGCCATTAGTGGAGAAAGTGGTTTTAATCACAGTCCTGCTAAAACGAACCAAAGAAAATTCCAAACAAAAGCTTGTTGTTAAGCCTAGGCCTCTTAGGGCTCAGCCCAAGTCCTCAGTGGAAGGGTCTGAACACTTTCACAAACAGGATGTCGATTCTTTCCTTAAAACAAAAACGTCCACAGCCAGTTTTTGCTTTGCAAGTGTAGAAAAGTTGGTGTAAACTAAAGAAAAAACAAAACAATTCAAATTTGTAAATGCAGTTGACTTTATCGGGCAAAATATGGGCAACAGTGCTGGGCTACCTACACATCACATGTATAGGAGCTGCTTGGCCGTGGAAACCCACGCCATGAAGCTCCTGGCACACAATGTCTGTGCTGATGTTAACGCCAGACGAGGTTTGGAGCAGTTATTGAGCCCGCAGTGTTTATGTCAACCTTGCTCTGGAGTCTTTTGCGGTTCCTAAATCCTTCCACCTTGCAATAACATCATTTAGAGCTGAACACAGAGCACATTCATCTGTCAATGAAACTTCATAAACGGACTTGATGGAGTGTTGGCATCTTATGACGGTACAACGCTCGAACTGAGTGACTTTTTGAGAATGACCCATTCTTTCTTTCTGTTTGTAAATGCAGACTGAATGGTTAGGTGCTTGATTTTATACACCTGAGGCAACGGGAATGAAAACACTTGAATTTAAAGATTAAGTTGTATTGCCCAATCCTTTTGTCCATATAGTATACAGCAGTCTCCTATTCTCTCTATGATCACAACGAATAGCTCTGTTTCTCTTTGTAAGATTTATATGAAAATAATAAATTGCATGGAAATACTGTAAATTAAGCAGTTCCTATCAGTTTAGCATCTATTACAGAATGACTATAAAGATGATGGATGTGTCTACAGTGAAGCTGCGGGCCATCCTGCCCGCTCCTGAGAGGGACAGTGGTGACTTTTTGGTTTATGTAGCACCTTAGCGAGACAATAACAAGCTTACCTGACCCAGCAAGCCAATGCTACAACCAGTGCCAGGGAACCTGCCACGATGACGACGTTGCTCACGACTGAGAAGAGAAACAAACAGACAGTGTGAATGACAGAATGGCTTGCTCGTCTGCGGACATCAGAGTAAGACATGATCGTTTCATGAAAGCTTGGAGAAATGAGGGAAGAGCTGGAAGGAGAGGCCTGGCCCTTTTGCAGCACCACAGAAAACAGCATTGATAACAGTAATGGAGCGTGGCAGAACTAATTAACAGCAACATTCAGGTTCAGCCCCAAGATTTTAAAGCAGGAGGGGCTAACATTTAGTTTGAGTTGATACACATGCTGTGATAACATCGGGACGACTTATTGACAAGTGGATGCCGCGGAAATGAGGTCCCGACGTTTCCACGGCATATTTCACAACAATTACTCCCATAAACGTGGCTGAAGGCTGAATTGTTGATGATGTGTGCTTGAGTGCATGTGCCTCCTCACACTGGCAATAGCAAATCCAAGTCATCATCTCTTTTGGGGATGATCCCCTCTGGCTTTACATACTTTTATCACATGAACCTTCTGCTGGATTATGTAACACATCTGTGGTACAAACAATGTGTGCGTTTGTTTCAAGGTTTTATTGCAGATGTTGTGCGTGTGCATTTTTGGCACAATGGTGTCCACGGGGTGCAAAGTTTGGCACTTAAAGGATTAAAATCTTGAAAATGATTGCATATTTAATCATTCTGATCAGGTCTGAAGTTGATTAAGTGATTTATTAAAAAGAAAAAACAGAAAAAATGTATGTGTGAGGATTGTAGTTTTAATGTGTATGAGAGAAGTAAATTTGAGGAGGGGACAAGAACTCCTTTTCTGGATGATGACTGCATTAAGACTGTGAAAGCCACAACATTTAATTTACACCACGCACAAGGCCTCTTGCACCAGAATATAAACCTGAACTGAACTCAGCTTTATTTAATCTAATGAAACGGTACCTTCTGTAGTGTGTGTGTGTGTTTTAAATACACCGACCTCACCGCAGCACTCAGGTCAGAACCAGTCTGCTTCACACATGTACCCTAGGACAGTGTTGGCAGACTGAAATACAGACTGTCCAAACACACAGCAAGCTCAGAAGGAGGGGTCAGCGTTGGTCTCCCTACCAGAAATACTCCCCTTGTTTGATGTGAGCAAGCTGCATTTTACTGCATAATCACTTTATTTTCACACGTGTGTGTTCAGACGTCACACAGACTTTGTACTACGGGAGCTGGTAGGTGAACTCTCACATGGACCTCTGTAAGGCAACATCTTGTGTTCTGTTATTCAAAACGACTCTGTAGTTCTCTTGGAATTATGTTAGGTCATAACTCGAGGACAGAAAGACTTACTGATGAAGGCGTGGTCATTAGATGGGTAGTGGAGGATGATGGGATCTCTCAGAGCAGGAGTGTGGTTTGTAGCGGTGGGTGAAGTTAACAGGATACTCTGAGTAGAAGGCTGTTCTGTAGAAGATGCTCTGTTAGTGTAGCCATGCTCTTCGAACTGCTTGGATGTGATCTCCTGGGAGGATGGGGCTAAAACAAGCGTGTGGACTCATTACTTCATTAAGGAAATGTTAGCATGTAACAAATATGGATAAGAAGGAGTGTGTAGTACCTGGGATGTAGGACTCGGGTCTCTGTTCCCTGATGATTGCAGAGAGAAAGTCAATCTCCTCATCGAGTTCAGGGTATGGGCTCACTTTATCTGGAGGAACACAAAACCAGAATTCTTACCATCTTTATCTAAACATTTGTTTACTCATGCATATATATTTATCCTTCAAACTCGGGTCCTCTACCAGAGGCCTGGGAGCTTGAGGGTCCTGCACAGTATCTTAGCTGTTCCTAGGACTGCGCTCTTCTGGACAGACATCTCCGATGTTGTTCCTGGGATCTGCTGGAGCCACTCGCCTACCTTGGAGGTCACTGCACCTAGTGCTCCGATTACCACTGGGACCACTGTTACCTTCACCCTCCACATCTTCTCTGAGCCCTTGGTACCTCTCAAGCTTCTCGTGTTCCTTCTTCCTGATGTTGCTGTCATTCGGTATCACTATGTCCATCTGTCCACCACCACTATATCCAGTTGGTTAGCCACCACCAGTCTGTCCGTTTGTATCTGGAAGTCCCACAGGATCTTAGCTCGGTCATTCTCCACCACCCCAGGGAGTGCATCTTTACACAGACTGCACCTGGGGTCTTGCCCTGTGTGGTAGATCCCAGCCTCTATGGATCAGGGTGCTGGATTTGGGGTGTGTATGTGTGTGTGTGTTTTGTGGTATGGATATTCATCCCATACCACAAAATCATCAGCTACTGCTCTGTACTCCTCCTACTAATACATCCAACCACAGTATGGAGTAGGTGGTATGACCAGCTGTGTGCTGATGTACACACAGCACTGTCGTTTGCAGTTATACCCTGCCTTTGCACCTTGTACACTCATATACACCGACACATGCACCCAGCATACAGTATTACTCCCAACAGTGACGAGTGGGAGGGGGAATGGGCTCCGGCTTCTTCGGTATGTTTGTATGTGTATTTGTTTTCTTCTTACAGATACAGCAGCTCAGTTCAATTCAACTTTATTTATACAGCGCCAAATCACAACAACAGCTGCCTCAAGGCACTTTGTATTGTAAGGTAGACCCTATAAAGAAAACAGAGAAAAACCCAACAATCATATGACCCCCTATGAGCAAGCACTTTGGCAACAGTGGGAAGGAAAAACTCCCTTTTAACAGGAAGAAACCTCCGGCAGAACCAGGCTCAGGGAGGGGCGGCCATCTGCTGCGACCGGTTGGGGTGAGAGAAGGAAGACAGGATAAGGACACATCTCTATCCTAATGAGGACACGTGTGATCTTTCTGCTAGTGTTTAGAAATGAACACACAGCCAACAAAATCAAGAAAAGATGAAAACCAGCCTTTAAAGAGACTTTAAAACGATCACCACGGTGACCCTACTGTAGACACACGAGCAGGCAGAAACACAGGCTGTTACCAGTTCGTTACCAGTTCGTTATCTGTTCATTACCTGTTGACGCTCAGCGTCGGGCTGCTGGGCTTTGGTCAGGAAACACTCGTCACTCTGGCTAGCTTAGCGTTAGCCTGAGTCTGTGTTAGCAGTCTGATGCGGTTGTTTGTGCTCTGCCACTGCACTCTTGTCTTTTTGTGCAATAAACAATATATAAAATGTTCATATCTACGGTGTAGACTGTGCCACTAAGTTCCTCCTCCAGCACAAGAACTGAAATCAGCTAACTGTAGTACAACAGGAGCCAATAAGCAGGATCTACAGGCAAGTTGACAGAAGGTTAGCCTACTAGCCTTGACACTCAGAGGGTCGATAACAGCCCTCAACTGGGGGAATAACCCGACTCTCAGACACAAAGAAAAAAAACCCAAACTGTTATGAAGCTCCAGGCTCACAGGACGAGGGATAACCTAAACACCCCCGGAAAAAGGCAGGAAAATAATGGTGAGACAGCTTCATTCATTCAGACGCACCTGAAACTGGGAGGACACAGTAACAACAATCACCTGCTAATGTGTCCATTATCTGGGAGCTAAGCGACTAGATGGATGCAGACCCAGACACATCGTGGCCAAACCTGAACATTTTAAACATTTTAAACTGCTGAATTTCTGCGTCCGAGCGCCGAGGGAACGGCTTCAGCGTCAACGACCAACTTCCCAAGTAAATTGTAGAGCGACACAAGGTCCTGTTCCTAGTCTGTAAAACCTTTTTAAATACAGGTGGCTCTCACGCTGTGGTCACGTTAATAAGCTGCATGTTAACCGGCAGCTCCGCTGTGAGCAGAACACCGCTCCACAGCTGTACCGATCCGTAGTGATCTGCATCGACACAAATCCCTTTTCCCTCTCCTTTCCCGTTGATTTCATAGACATGTCTGCATAGAAGAATGGTTTCTCTTGTTGTTTATTTCCCCTCGTTTGAGTTTGTTGCTGATTCCAGATCTTTTTGGAACGGGTCTTTGGCGGCCTCTTTTCTTTTTCTGCACTCGGCATTATGCTGGCTCTGCCTTCAGTGGTGTTGGTACAAGTGTGTCTGGTATGGCTAACCCTAACCAGTTAGTTTAAACATGACAACATGTGGAACTGGTGCTAGGGAAAAGAGGCTGAAACTTGTTAAATGACTTGTTTGCAGGCAGACGCTGTGTTTCTACAGGAGGTCCGTTTGTCCAAACTCACTCACGTGTCCACAGACGTTCTCAGCCTGTCACAACAGAGAGGTGTCGCCGTACTAACTAACAGAACGACAAACTTCACAACTTGCAACACTATAACAGATCCAGAAGTTCGATTTATAATACTTATTTAATCAAAATATGCATTTATGTATTACTAGTGTTTATGGAGCAAATGTTAATGACCCCTCTTTATTCCATTCTTCTTCCCCTCACTCTCTGATCACTGACACCACACGTACAATAGGGACTCGAACTCGGTATTTAACCCAGAAACTGACAGTCCAGCAGTGAGTCACAGAAGCTGCCAGCCTGCACACATTCTTACACAACACACGCGTGACTTTGGTGTTTGGCGTTCACATCATCCCACTCTGTGGGATTTCACCTCCTTCTCACCAGTACACCGTTTAGACGACTTTTTAGTTAGCAGCTCCATTCTGATGGATATCACAGACACCCAGATTCACTCTGTCACTATCAGTGCACCAGTCACACCACCAGTTAGGAACTGGAGAGGAAACACTTTGTTACTGGAATAACCCTGTTCAGTGTTCGAAAGATGCTTACAGCCTCTTGTAAACAATAAAGGCCCAGGTAATTTCCATGAGTTTTCCATCATTCTTCAGAACTGTAACTCAAATCCAGAATGATCACACTCTATCTCCAAACGTAAACTCTGCCAACATCAGCCTGCTTCTTAAACCAGGAAAAAGCCCTAATCTTATGGCATTTATAATAAATCCTGACCAAACAGCTTTCATCAGCCGCCCAGGAATACAGCCAAACTAATAAATGTCACAGATTATTGTTCCATCAACAAATTAGAAACAGTACTCCAATACCCCAACAGCCTGTAATGGCTGATGGGTAAAAATGATCTGTGTAGTACTCATTATAGAAATGTACTTCTCTGGAGATAACGTCCGCCTCCTCTAAAAACCAAATGGGTGAATCTCTCTCTCTCCAGCTCTCTGTGATCAGTTCCATTAATTATGGGGTGGTCAGCTGTGGTCTAAACTCCCCACATGCCAGGCAGGTGGCTGGGTCAGCACACTGTTATTATCTCTTCTTTGAGCCCTCTGCAGATTTGAAAAAATAGCCTCCTACAGTTTCCCTATTCCTCTTTTTCACAAAGAAAATGTTAAGCAAACGAAAATCTGGTACTTTTAAACCTGCCGTGTTTCCCATAAAAGTAGCTGTTGTGCCTGACAGTTGTGATAACATTGCTGTCACGAGCATCACTGGAGAGATTCAAGGAGTTGACATCTCACATAAAATGTGAGAGTTTGTTGTTGTTCTTCTTTAGTATATTTACTTCTGTTAGTACTGCTGAGAAAATGTTCATTTTTGTTCTCAATGAAATCTTATTTATACAGCACCAAACCACAACAACAGTCGCCTCAAGGCGCTTTATATTGTAAGGTAGACCCTACAATAATACATACAGAGGAAAAAGCCAACAATCATATGACGACCCCCTGTGAGCAAGCACTCTGGCCACAGTGGGAAGGAAAAAGTGCCTTTTAACACGAAGAAACCTGTGAGAGAGCCAGAGGTTAATAACAAGTATGATTGAGTGCAGAAAGGTGAGTGAAGAAGAAACACCCAGTGCATCATGGGAATCCCCCAGCAGCCTACACCTATTGCAGCATAACTAAGGGAGGATTCAGGGTCACCTGGTCCAGCCCTGACTATATGCTTTAGCAAAAAGACCGTCTGTCTCCTGAATCCAAACTGGAAGCTGGTCCCACAGAAGAGGGGCCTGAAAGCTGAAGCCTCTGCCTCCCATTCTGCTTTGAAATACTGCAGGAACAACAAGCAAGCCTGCAGTCTGCGAGCAAAGTGCTCTAATGGGGAG
>VVHJ01065522.1:0-33702 GCA_015107715.1 Tylochromis polylepis
ACTCGCTCTCTCGGTTTAAATCGGACCCTCTTTGGAAAATCCCGGACGAGCCCCCAAAACTGTTACCGGGAAAAGAGGCGTCCAGAGAGAAGACAAGTCTCGGTCCAATTTAACAAAGTGTTTTATTACCAAGTACAAAACAAAAACAATGCGCATTGGGAGACTGCTGTTTAGCACGGCGCTCCAGCTGTTCTCAGCGTGTTCCGGAAGTTTACAACCCTATATACGTTCGGGTGATGCCGGAATGTGTGTGACCTTATAAAGGTTTGTGCAGTGCCTCTCCAGAGGCAGGCGATTTGCGTGAGGCAAACTATCCTGTTGAAAAAACTACAACTATTTGCTATGCTCAGCATAAAAGTGTCAAAACATTCTAATCACTAAAC
Organism: Tylochromis polylepis; assembly: GCA_015107715.1. NCBI lineage: Eukaryota > Metazoa > Chordata > Actinopteri > Cichliformes > Cichlidae > Tylochromis > Tylochromis polylepis. Next base: position 384 of record VVHJ01065522.1, read on the forward strand.
CCTCCTGTGATTGTATGAAACATAGTGAAACACTATCAGAACATTCTGATCACTGATCAACACTTGTGTGATTACATTAAGCTTGATTAAAATGATTGGAGATCATGTGTTTTATATAAAACATCATAAAAATATTGAGAAGATTATATGAAATGTCATAAAAATACTTTTGAAGATTATATGCACTCGTGCTAGAGAGCTTTCCCTTTTTGATCAATACTCACAGTTTCCACTCCCCTTGATCACCTCCTGTGTGTATTTAAGTCCTCTGTCTTTCTTTGTTCCTTGTCAGGTCATCTGTTGTGTTCATGCCAGGTTTCATGTTCAAGTATTTGTGTCAGGTTTCCATGTTTAGAGCTTTTATGTTTACCTTCTAGTTTTTCCCAGTTTAAGGTTTTGTTAGCATCTTTATTAGTTTTGCCTTTTGTTTGTTACTTTGCTTAGCCTTCCAATAAACGTCTCATTTTCTGTTAAAGACCAAGTTGTCTCTTCACGCGTCTGCGTTTGGGTCCACCGTCTCACTACATACAGTCTGCTTCTCAGTCAGACTGTGACAATGTGAGTCTCTTTGGTGCACTAATGAGGCAGATAATCACCCTAAAGGTTGGAGAATACCTGCTCAACCTTTCCTGGACTCTGCAAGAGTTGCAACACACAAACCAAACTTGTTCCTGCATCCTGCCTTTGTGTCTGCAACTCACTTAATATTGACACAGTTACTTTGAGGATATATTATTACCTGAGGCTTTTAGTTCTTAGTGTGTTGGTCCTTAAATAGAAACGTCTTTCTTTTTCCGTCAGGTAAAGCCTTTGACACTACTGAGGCTGTAAACCTTGCTGTTTCCAATATCATCTGTTTGATTGTCTATGGTAAAAGATTTGAATATGATGACCCAGAGTTCAGAGTGATGTTGGGTCGAGCTACTAGGAATACTCAACTCCTGGGCTCTGCTTCAGTACAGGTATGAAAGCAATCTGACAGAAACAGTTCTTCATAACCTCACTCCCTTGTCACTTGTCAGGTTGTTTTGCTACTTACTGCTACTTACTCCTTTACATGTAATTATTTATCTTTTCATTTTTTGTCCTCTTTCTAGTTCCTAGTCTAGTTTCCATTGCTTATAACCTGTTGGAATGGTTTCAGAACCCTTCCTATTATCTGCCTGTTTGCCTTGCTGACTGCTGACCTCATGAGCCTGATTAACCTTTGATTAAAAATTTAGATTTAAGACCTTGCTTTTGACTCCTGTGTTCTAAGTTCAGTAGATCAATATTACTATTTATCTTTAGTCAAAATGCAGTTTTTGTGTAAATTCAGAATGTTAAAAGAAGACATTAAGACCAATATTATTTAGTCATTACAAAATATCTGCAAAATCATAACCATATCATCCATGCCCTGCCATGAACCAGATTTCAGGCTCTCTTATCCTTAAATCCAAGATTAATATCAACTGGATACCATGTTCAGTTATGCAGTTTTCTATAATTAAACATGGAAGTACAGTGTATTTGATAAACTGGTAATGTGTGGTGAATCTAATTTTCTTGTTTGTTCAACAGTTATATAACAGCTTTCCAATGCTGTTTAGTTGGGTTAAAGCCCGCAAAGAGCTGATAGAGAGTGCCTGTGCTAATAGGAGACAGATAGCAGCATTGATCAAAGGTTTAGAGGACACCCTTGATCCACAGATGTGCAGAGGTTTGGTGGATTCATTTCTTGCTCGGAAGATTCAGCTTGAGGTAAGACCTAAATTTGATTAACTACCTTTCCAAAATAATGTTATTACTGAGATGCATTTCTTCCCTTTTTCTACTTGTAAGGCATCTGGAAATATAAATAAAAATATAAGTTCTCACTATCACGAAGACAACCTACTGATTACTGTTGTCAATCTATTTACTGCTGGCTCAGAAACAACATCTACTACTATAAGATATGGCTTAATGCTCATGGCCAAGTACCCTGAAATACAAGGTAAGAAGTATAATACACTTTTTTTTTACTGGTGATGCTTCATTTACCAGACATCTGGGCAATATGGAAAAGAAACAAAGGCATTTTAGGTGAAAAGAAAGGCAAAGAAAGCATAATCAAAAAACAACATTTTCATAAAATCTATGAATGCAGCTTTTTCTAACAATTAAAAAATGGTAAGAAAAACTAAAGTCAAAGAAAAAGCATAACTCAAGAAATGAGTGAGATCGAAAACACAATCCTACGCACAGGCAAATGGCCATGGTCTAGTAACCCAAAATGCTGTCAAACTGGTTCTCTGGCAATACTCAACATTATCACTCCCAGGTCTATTTACTTATTAGTTTACTACTTACTACTGGGTAAGAATAAGATGGTAGCAGGAGGTGTGGCAGATAAAGAAGGGCAGAAAAAACAATGCCAATAACAAACCACAGTAGGCCCACCACGGCTCCACCGGGAAGGTACTCAATGGAGTTCACTGTATATTGTGAGGATATATTGGCAAACAAGAAATTTAAGCATATAAAACATAATTAAATGTTTTTCTTGTCAAGTATGTTATTCATTTTGTGTGTGAAAGAACTGAATCTCATGACTTCCAAAAGCTTATACAATTCACAATCACAATTGGATATAATTTGCCCAAAATCTAAATTTGGGTTTGACTATATGATTAGTGATTGCTATTCTGACTAACAGAGGTTTGCTAGATGTCCCTTTTACTTAGACCCAGCAGTGTGGAAGATACTGCAGACATAAACATAAATGTAAACCTAACAACAAATGAATAAATTGCTCTTAATTAGAATAATTTGTGTAACAACACTACTACGGTTTTAATCATTAATTGGTTTGTTTTTTGTTCCTTTTGTAGACAAGGTCCAGGAGGAACTGGATCAGGTAGTAGGAAATCGTCAGGTCCGAGTGGGAGACAGAAAGAGCCTGCCGTTCACTGACGCTGTCATCCATGAAATACAAAGAGTGATTAATGCTACGCCTTTTGTTGTACGTTGCGCTTCACAAGATGTCACCGTTCAGTCCTACTTCATTAAGAAGGTAAAACAAAAATTAAACAGTCCCTGTTTTGAACAGATTAGTGACACTGTGCACGTCTACATTTTTATTTTAAAAAAGTAACACACTAGTGCAGAACAAACAGCATGAAGAGTAACATGAACCTAACGTGTTGGGCTGTATGGGACCCTCACCAAGACATACAGGCTACTATGTAGGATAATGACTTTTGTTCAGACTTTAAGCTGTTGCTGTTCTCAATCCATAGTCGATCTTAGTTCATGTTTATTTGGTCTTTTAATTTTCATATGTGGAAATTATCACAAATTGAAATTGTAAATAAGATATTAGCATTAAAAAAATCACTTAAAACTATGGCTACTTTAATATAATAAGTTACCATATACGTTATTTAATTTTTATTTAACAAATGTGCTGAAATAAACACTTACAATAAAAAACAATAAGGAATGAGTATATTGTATACCATTACTGCACAAAAGACACAAAAGGAACACTAATAAGGAAAAAAACAAAATGGGACCTGACAAACGCAGCTTGCTATAAATGTTAAAAAAAAAAAAACGATGTAAAATGTACAACAGGTAATTAAACTTGAACAGTTTTCTACATATAAGGGGAGAAATTAGCTCAGCGTACACATTATTGCTGTTGACTAACTGATCTTTATTGCTTGGAAGAACTGAATTAAGCTAACAACTTTGATGGACTATTTTAAATGCAGGGATTCATGTGATTGCATTTATGCTATTAGTTTTGGTAATTTACAATATGAGTTAATTTTCTGAAACTTGAAAAAAAAAATTTTAATGAGTGCTTTTAAGACAATGAAAAAGCAATCTTCTCTATATTTTAGGGAACCCCAGTGATTGCTCTGCTTTCATCAGCTCACTGGGATGAGAATGACTGGGAAAAAAGTTTTGCCTTTAATCCAGCCCATTTCCTAGATGAGAATGGCAATTTTAGCAGGAAAGAGGCTTTTCTCCCATTCTCTGTGGGTAAGTGTGGGGTTTTTGTGTGTGTGTGTGTGTGTGTGTGTTTCTTTTTGGTTAACACAAAGAAATATAAGACAAATCTAAAACATTAAGCTGGCTTAACAGTTTGTGATTCCCTGATTTGTTGCAGGGTCAAGGGTTTGTGTTGGAGAGAGCCTGGCCAAGATGGAGCTTTTTCTTTTCTTCGCCTCCCTCGTCCAGCGCTTTCGATTCACTCCCCCACCTGGAGTGACTGGAGATGACCTAGATCTGACACCAGTTGTAGGCTTTACCCTCACCCCTTTACCTCATAAGCTCTGTGCCATCAGCAGAGTTTAAAGATTAAAAGTGTAGAACAGACAAATGGTATTATTCTTTAACCATTTTGGTTACACAAAACCACAAACAAACAACTTTGATCTGCTTGTTCTTATGAAAAGGTATTATTGTCATTATTAAAGCCTTAACCCTGATTAAAACCAAGTTTGACATTGTTTTTAAACATACCTTTTATGAATTCCCTGAGTGAAGTTTTTAAAATTTGGCTACAAACACCATGAAATCAGGGACGAATTAATTAGATTTGGTTGAGAGCCACTGTAACCTCACAAAACATTTTTGGCAATAAATCAAGAATTCATTCAAGAAGCAAGGATATTTATAATATCCCTAAAGGACAATTTGTTCAGGCAGCAGAAATCACACAACCATCAAGCAAAATACAATAAATATACAAAAAAAAAGGCAGGAGTAAGAACATAGTATGATATTCAAAAGACCAGTCGCAGCAGGGACATTGAGTTTTTCAACGTATTTGTCCTGGGTGTTGCACATACAGTGTTTGCAGTGAGATGGAAGCAACTTAAAACTGTCCTAACTTCATAGTCCTAATCTTATACATACAGCTCAGAAAGGTAGTTCAGGGTCATACCTACAATTCTACAATATCTAGACAGATAGCGCGAGAGCACAAACGGAAGCATATGTACAATATTTGGTTAATGTAACACATTTTGCTGCATCTATTTCTACTTTCTTTTAATTTTTCTCTCTTAGCTTTTCAGGTTGAATGTGTATCAATCAATTCTTCCACACTGAACTCTGTTCAACAAGGTACATGAGCGCACAGCGAAGGTTGTGGAGAGGCCCATATTTTCATTGGCCCACCAGGCAAATGCCAGATTACCAGCCCTGGGTTCAGTGACCCTGTACTAGCTGATCAAAGAGAATATAATGCCACTCCCCTCAGCTGAGCTGTAATGGTGGCTAGCTGTATCCCTTTGTTGCTCTGGAGATGTTCAGTTGTGGTCAGAAATTTACATATGCTCCTCATGGGGACGAATGTCATGGTAAATTTCGTGTTTTAATGATTTCTTTAAACTTTCTCTTTATACATTATTATAAATTATTGTCTATTTTCTCCAATCCACACAGGGTCAAATATACACATACAACCCCACTAATATTTAGTTAAATATTCCTCAGGAAGCTCTATTTCAACCAGATGCTTTTGGTAGCCATCAGCAGACTTCTGGCATAAATGTAGCTGGATATTTGACCACTCTTCTTTGGTAGAGTTAACTTAAAGTGATTGAATTGGTTAAATTGGTCCATCCATCTTTTTCAGCTCATCTGATTCAGGGTTATAGAGGCTGGAGCCTATTCTAGATGGCAGAGGGCGAGAGGCAGGGTACGCTCTGTACAGGTCACCAGTCTGTCACAGAGCCAACACAGAGAGACAGATTTACACTCACATTCACACCTACAGTCTCGACCAGATGGCAGATTAGAACCCAGGACCTTATTGCTGTGAGGCAACAGTACTAGTCACTGTGCTGCATCCATACCTCACCACTGTGGACGAATAGCTCCATTTTTGTCTCTTCTGAGCCTAAAACTTTTCTCCAGAAGACATTTGGCTTGTCCATGTGGGTAGCTGAAAATTTCAGTCGAGCTGGAAGGTGTCGTTAGGGTGCAGGGGCTTTTTTGTTGGTTGGGACACTCTCAGTACATGGCAATATAAAACTCACTTCACTGTGGATGGTGACGCTGGCGTTCCAACAGTTTCCAGCTCATGGCAGGCTTGAGCCTTTGTAGTTTCTGAACATCCTAACCAATTTCCTCTCATGTGGAGGGTGACAGTTGGAGGATTCTTTCACTTTGGCAAAGTGGTTACACATCTGAATAACTTGCATACAATTGTTTAAAGTGATGATCTTGGAATCTGCATCTATCTATCTGCTGCAAAAAGAAACTACCAGTTGTAGTGAAACATGATCACTAGCAAGAAGTTAATAGGCCTTGGCCTTGTCAAGTTAAAAGACATTGTGAATGTAGTACGTGCACATTTGGTTCTGTGTGGACTAGAAAAAAATCCAAGATAAATTCAAACTGCAACCAATTCTTATTTTTTAAAGTCATTAAAGATGTATGCATTACAATCATTCCACTCTGGAGAAAAAAAAAAACAGTTCAAAGAAATCATTAAAAGCCCAATTACTAGACATTTATGCCCATGATGATCACAACAGTATACAGCAAGTATGGCTAAAAGTACCTGATTTTTTTCTGTAAAAAAACAAACTGTTTTACAGAGAGAAACATTACTGGTAATTTTTTGAGCATAACAATGAAAGTGTCGTCTTCTTCCTTTATATTCAAAATAAGGCAGACACCCCAAACTTGTCAACAATCTAGATGGATAAATACAAATACCTACCACAGAAAAAAAAATATACACACATTTGATTTTGGGCTGAATCACCCCTTGTAAGAATCAGTTGTTTCTTTTTGTTTTTTTTATTTAAGCATTCTCAGCTTCATATGTTAGCTTGTCATATCTAACATACTGAAATGGAAGCATGCTTTGGATCGTAATAAGGTCCTTATGTTTTTTAATCAGTTTGCACAGATGTATGAAAATTAACAGTTGATAATGTCTGTCATAGTGATATAAGATAAACATGTCATTTAAAATGTCAGAATTATGTAATCGTTGCCTGTAGTAAATACAAATTATAATATTTACTAAAAGATTGTAATCCATGTATCCTATTACTGATTGTACCCTCTCCCTTTGGAAATAAATTAAAAAATGCTACATTGTTTATTGTTATATTTGAAAACATGTTCATAATGCTACAGTCACTCTAAAAAAGTACATCAAAGCCCTTGTGGTCCACAAACACTGTGTGGAATCTAAAGCCATCTATGGTCCTTCCACTTTGATAACACTGATCTGCTGATCCTGTGAAGAGTGGTTCGAGTTCAGCACTGGTTGAGTGGAAATGCTGCAGTCCTGGAAAGTCCTCGCTGAGCAGCTGCTTTGGAACTCTGATGTTTTACTCTCTAATGCTCTGTAAGTCTGAGGATGTGACTGTATGCTGTATGTGGAGACATAGGATTGTGTGTAGGGAGGCATGAGTGTTTGACTGGTTTGCTGAATATATGCAGCTGAATAAGGTTGTGTTTGAGAAGGGGTGTGAGTAAGAGGAAGGCTGTCAGCACTGCTACATGGTGGAAACCCATTCACGCTTGTAGGACTGAGTCCCGGCAGTTTAAAGGCCTCCACATTTTCTAAACCTTCTAAAGAGCTGTAGCTAGGCTGGGTTTGGCTACATTGAGTGTAAGTGCCTTGACTAAAACTGAAGGTGTCTTGGTTAAATGAGGTAGAGGCAGAAGCTGCTGCCAAAGCAGAGGGTGAAGGTGTTTTGTTTTGCTGCTTTTGAACACTGCTACCATGACCCATTTTGGTTGCAATGGTTTGTAGAGTGTTGAGGATCTGCTTCTGAATTTGGGTCTGCTGCGACTGCTCCCTCTCCAGACGGCACTGCTGCTCTACAAGCATCTTCACTGCCAGCCCCAAGCTGCGCACTTCAGAGCCCAAACTCTGAATCTGATCCTGAAAACCGCTTCTGACTCCAGCGTCCTGGGCTGCCTGCTGAGGACTGGGGTTCCCTTCAGTACGAGGAGCACCCTGACTCCCAGGGGCTTGTATGCGGATAACAGCACCCCCGGGAGATGCAGATGTTAAAGGTGCTTGTGGCCGGTTAGAAAGCCGAATCCCAACTCGAGGAGGAGGAGGAGGTGGAGGAGCAAGGGAACGAACAGATAGCCCTGGTCTCTGGGTGAGAGAACGTCTAGGAGCGTTGCTACTTCCAGGCTGATTCCCCGTAACAGTCTGTATAACATTGAAAACATTTAATTTAAAATGGTGGTCATACTGCAGTCTTACTAACAAAAAGTTCAACAACAGACAGTGTTCGTATGGCCAGGCTCCCAGACTCAGATCAGAAAATAACCAAGAATTTGTTTTTTTGGTCAAGCAAAAATTTACCAAATACAAAACACAGAAATGTTTTAAGAGAAATAAAAGTGTCAATAAAGAGTCTAAAGACCCGACCATACCACTCCCATCAGGTGACAGCTAAAATTGTGTAAGGATAAATAAAGTCTGTGATTTAACAGGTACTCTCTGATGGTGATAAAGTCATCTTTGTTTAGTAAAGCTAAGTGTTAGCTAAAGCTAAATTTAGCTCACCTTTTCAGTGGTCAGATCATAGGTTTCAGGTGGCTGTGGCAGAGCATTCCTCATCTCAGCGCCCTGGACACTTGAGTGATCTCTCCTTAACAATGACGCCACTGTTGAAAACTGGTGAAAAACAATGTATGAAAGACTGAATGATATTTGGAGGCTAGTTTATGGTAAATTACACAGATTCCATGGACCTGATGACAGTAAATACAAATCTTACAACTGGGGAATATGACAAGTGCACTAATGCTTAGGTACCTTCAATCTGTGTGACAATGCTTTATCCAAAAGTCTCTTTCGAGCTGCCAGCATTGAGCTAGTGGCTGGAGAAGGTGTGACTCTCCGCCTCACTGCTGGTGTGGAAGTCAAGGCACTGGATTCTGACCTTGGTAAAGTGGTCTGGGGAGCTCTCTGTTGGCTCTGCTGTGCGAGTGACGTGACACTGACAATCTGGATATCATTTTCATCCTTATGTTCCTCTGGTTCCTGTTCTTTCCTGTTGCCTCCACTGGTCTCCCCGGAGGAAGAGCCCTCTGAGGTGGTGGGAGTCTGTTTAGCAAAGTCAGCAGCAGCTGCAAAGCCGGCACGTTGAGATGAATCCCGTAGTAGGTTTCGGATTTGAATGTTATTCCAGCTCTGCTGTACTGCTCCAGTTTGCGCTTGCACCTGTGCTGGTGATGTGCTACTTCCAGGCTCCACAGGTCTCACCCTCCCTGGCGGCCTCCCCTGGAACTCTCTCAGGAACAAGTAGATGGCCTGAGCGGAAACCTTAATGTTCTCCAGCTCCAACACAGCTTTGATTTTACGGAAACTCAGGCCAGCCTTCCGCAGCTCTACCACTTTGTGCTTTGCAGCATCATCGAGCCGGCCCATGGTGAATTCACCTGTTCTCTCTTTGGAAAAGTCATAAAAAATTTTTTAACTGAAACTTAGAGCATGTTTAATAACAAAGAAAAGTGGGATCTCTGTAACAATGTTAGAGGTGTAGGATAATAGCAGCACTGGCAATAGCTTTGAAATTAAAAAACTAAACATCCACAGTGAAAAAGTATTTACCCCCTTCCTAATTTCTTACAATCAGGAAGGGGGCAAATACTTTTTCATAGCACTCGACACATACAGTACACATATGATAATATAGTAAATTATAATTCTCCTCTTTGGAGCTAGAAGAGGCCACCCAAACACATGAGATATCAATGGAAAGCCCAGGATGTGCTCTATTTAATACATTAGGACTCAATAGAGTAGCTCAAATAAGTCAAAAGATATAGACCAAAAACAAATGTCAATTACAGAGGACATAAATGAAAAGGCTGGTTCTCAGGAGGATACCTGAATTCCTCACCATCTCCGATACTTTTAATGTCATTATGATGAATTCTTCCTGCCATGATAATCTAATATTATGAGAACCCTAATATATATATTTTTTGTCTCTAAACTGCTGTAAAAAATTAAAGACTTTATCATGTCAAGCTCTTTTATAAACAGTGCAAAATCTGGAAACTTCTCATGTCGGAAATGTGGCTGTCATACCAAAAAGATCAACCTACTGGCTAAAAAGAGGAAACTGAAAACACTGCCAATATCTTACATTATCATATAAGTATGAAATACAACCAACTACAAATACAGCACATAAAAAACAGATTTTTTTTTATTTCTTCTTTTTGTAAATTCTTCTAGGAACAAGGCTGTGTGCTTATTAGTTATTCTGGATAAAATTTCCTCAAGAAGAAAAAAAATATTAGTGTATGATTCATTTTTTAAAAAAGGGCATTTTACTGCTGAGTGAGAAGGGAGTGCTGTACAGTAACTCCGTGTTAGCTGAAGGGGGTAACCACCTCAGCTAGCACAGTATCCTTAGAAAGTGATGCACTCACTTGATCCAGAAGAAGGAAGCTCGATCGGTTTTTCCTGTTCGGTTAGTTCATTTCACGCAGCTCGACGAAGCAGCAAGGTTTTTCCACGAGTGCACTGAGTCGCACACGCACTCATTTACAAACTCACATTTCATCGTCAAAAAATGTAAAATAAACAAATGAGTTGTAAGTGGCGCTCAGGTGGTCACGTAACTTCCGCTTGTCGTCATCACCCTGCGACGTTTTCTCAGGCCGCAAGTGGTCGAATCGAGCCTAGCTCCTTTGGAAAACATGTAAGTTTAACCTTTTATTTGTCTTCAATTGATCTGTTTTTTTTAAAACCCGAAAACGTATTTAGTCGTATGCGGAGAATTATGCGACATTTTCTAATGTTGAGGTCGGTTTTGGGTGAAACCGCCGCTCGTGCGTTGCCTTCTCCTTGTTTGAATGAAATTCAATGGCGGCGGGTTTGTGCTCAAGATGTTAGATGTGAAGTTAACTAGTTTACTTTAATGATTCTTTCCCCTTGATAAACATTATGAGAATAAGAAAGAAATAATAATTCAAAAACAATTTAAATAATTTCCATTAATTTCTGTTTGTCAATACAAGGCACGAAGAGGCTTTGTTCTACATGTATATTGGAGTTTTTTTTTCCCCACAAAATTTTGCTTACATCATAATAATTTAATCCTGCACGTGACAAATACCCACCAGATTATAAAAACATAATACGTAAATTAAACTGGAAGAGAACTTGGAGAGGTGGGGGTGTGCCCTAAAAGGAAGACGAATGAAATTTAGTAGAAACAAGACAGAATACGTGAGTGTGCGAATGAGAGGGAGGCAAATGTAACAGTGAAACTGCGTGAAGTAGAGGAAGTGATGGTGGATTAGTTTAAAACCCCAGGGTCAACCACCCAAAACAATGGAGAGGGCACAAGAGAGGTGAAGAGCACAGATTTTCATTGGGAGTGATTAGACAGAATTAGAAATGTGTCTGTCAGAGGGACAGCTCAGGTTGAAGGCTTTGGAGACAAAATTAGACAGGCAAGGCTGAAATGATTTAGACACATGCAGGAGGAAAAGAGGAAGCCCATAAAGAATGTTCATAGATGTAATGAAGGTGAACACGTAGATGGTAAGAACAGGAAAAAGAGAGCTCAAATTAAATAAATATATTAAACAGGCAGACATACCCTGGAAACTTAAACTAAATTGAACTGAAAACAAAAATAAAAAGTGAAGAAAACTGTAGTAGCAAAACATAATGAAAAATACAGAAACTGAATGACTCTGATGGTAGTAATATAACATTTCGCATACACCTGCATTAACCTTAAAACTCCTGAAATGTTTAAAAGAATACATTTTAACTGGCATTTAAGAAAAGGAGACATCCATAGACATCAAGCACTTAAATGTTCCAATATCAGACCAGTTATTACTTAGATGTATAGGGAGAATTACATTACATACTTGTTAATGAAAAATAAATGGACACAGAGGTGGCAGCACAGAAGTGCAGTGGTTAGCACTGTTGCTTCAAAGCAATAAAGTCCTGCCATTGAATGCACTGGCTGGCTGGAGCCTTTCTGTGTGAAGTTACCATGTTCTCTCCCTGTGTCTGAGTGGGTTCCTCCCACAGCCAAAAAACATGCAGTTAGTGTGTTACTGTAGTTAGGTTAATTGCAGGAAGGCGTTTCCTTGCATCCATGCCGATGTTTCTAAATCAGCCATAGATGTGAATGGGTGTCTGTCTCTGCCCTGTGATAGGCTGTCCAGGTGCACCCTGCCTTTTGGCCCGTAACAGCTGGTATAGGCTCCAGCAGTTGGAGAAAAAAATTAAAGCCTGTCGAGAAAATGGGTGAATTAATCAAGATTAAAGCATATATCAAAAGGGTGTTCTAATTCTAGATCAAGAGATTTGTAGCTGCTGCTCGTCCTGAATTGTTAGAGTATTATAAGATTAGCGAAACTTGTATGATTTCCTCAGTGCAGTTGTTATTTTGTTCTGAAACATTAACTACCTAACAGAAAACATATAACCCAAAATACCATTTATTTTATCTTTTTTTACTAAATTGTCAGTTGTAAAGTTATTTATTTGTAATGACAATAAACTTAAGTGGCAACTTTGTGCTATTCTTAATGTAAACATATTAAAGTAGCAGTGGCTTTCCTCTCATCTAAGGGCACCCTCACCTACAAAGCGGAAGGAGGATGAAAAAACAAAGGACAGAGGCAAAGAAAAGCCTGGAACAAAGGAAGGAGAGAAGGAGAGAGGACGAGAGAAAGCAAGGAAACGACGCAGTGCATCCACTGGCAGCAGCAGCAGCAGGTTTGCCCTCTTTTAATGTGATCCTTAATCCCAATGTTGAAAATAAAAATCTGTCCTCTTTCCTCATATATTTCTATTTTTATTGATTGTCACCAGATCTAGCTCTTCTTCGAGCAGCAGTTCTGGTTCCAGCTCAGGTTCTTCAAGCGGATCCAGCTCGTCTGGTTCCAGCCGCTCCGGCTCTTCTAGCTCCCGATCCTCTTCGTCTTCCAGCTCCTCGGGTTCTCCGAGCCCCAGCCGCAGACGCCACGATAACCGTCGCCGCTCCCGCTCTGTGTAAGTCTCTTCATCTAATGCAGGGGTGGGGAACTCCAGGCCTCGAGGGCCGGTGTCTTGCAGGTTTTAGATATCACCCTGGGTCAACACACCTCAATCAAATGATTAGTTCACTATCAGGCCTCTGGAGAACTTCAAGACATGTTGAGGAGGTAATTTAGACATTTGAATCAGCTGTGTTGGATCAAGGACACATCTAAAACCTGCAGGACACCAGCCCTTGAGGCCTGGAATTCCCCACCCCTGATCTAATGCAACTGCTTGGTAATTGTGCACCATGATGTATTGTATGTTCTCTTGTTTGAGTCGTGATAAGGTTATTTAGTGTTTTGCTTGTGATTTTCCAGCTCTAAAACACAAAAGGCCAGAGATGACAAGGAACGTCGGAAAAGAAGCCCAACACCCAAACCAACTAAAGTTTACTTAGGGCGACTCACCAGGAATGTCACCAAGGTTGGTTTTTATAGCAAAAGAGAGACCTGGGGACCACTCACACTGAAGGGGAAAACAGGCTATAACACATTATGCAACTGAGGGTTGAAATTAAATTAAATTAAATTAAATTTATTTAGCACCAAATTACAACTACAGTCGACTCAAGGCACTTTATATTATAAGGTAAAGACCTAAAAATAATAGATAGAAAACCCCAATAATCAGATGACCCCCCTGTATATTGATTTATAGAGGGGGTATATTGATATCAGTATAAATATACTGATATATTGTGTTGGCATTTGACAAAAATGGAGACAGAGGAAACGTCCTTCAACCATGTTATGCGTGTTGAGATTAAATAGTTTGTCCACCAGAGGGCACACTGCAACTTTCTTGTTGGCAACACCTCAAACACAACAACCAGGTGATCTAGAGTTCACTAGAGTGTAAACAGGTAACCGACAACTTGTGACGGTAAAATGCACACATTTTTCTTAGTAAGGATTTTTAAATCGCCAAATATCAGTAAAATCAACATGTTGTTACTGAATTTTTTTTTACATTCCTCTGTAATACCAGCTGCACACTAGTGCAGTGCTTTAGCTTAACTGACAGTTGTCTAAAAGTGAAATTTGGGTGTTTTTGGGTGTCACTTATTAGTGACATAATTCTTGATGTACATATTGGAAGACTGAGTGTCAATATGTTACAGCTGTCAGATTGTTCCTGGTAAAAGCATCTCATTTTTTTATTGCCCATTTCAGCTTTTTTCTCTAACAAGATTTTTATTTTTATTTATTTGCCTGTTTATTTTCCCTAGGCTGCTGGAGATTTCTTCTTCACTCGCACTTTTTTTCCACTCGATATTTATACATCACTCTGCATTTAATAATTAGTTTTTATTAAATAACTGCTCTCTTCAGCATGTTTTTGTAATGTATTCCTCCCCTCACCCCCAGCTGGTTGTGGCAGATGTCTGCCTCTCCCTGAGCTTAGTTCTGCCATAGGTTTCTTCCTGTTAAAAGGGAGTTTTTCCTTCCCACTGTCACCAAAGTGCTTGCTCATAGGTAGTAATCCTATTTTCGAGGTTTTCTCTATATTTTTATAAGGTTTTTACGTTGCAATATAAAGCACCTTGAGGCAACTGTTGTTGTGATTTGGTGCTCTCTCTCTCTCTCTCTCTCTCTCTCTCTCTCTCTCTCTATATATATATATATATATATATATATATATATATATATATATGAAAATAAACACTTTCCCTGCGTAATGTAATTATTGTCTTTGTTTAACAGGAACACATCCAGGAAATCTTTTCTACTTATGGGACAATCAAAGCTGTCGACATGCCAATGGACAGACTCCACCCGCACCTGCACAGGGGCTGCGCTTATGTGGAGTTTGAGACCCCTGAGGAGGCCCAGAAGGCACTCAAACACATGGACGGAGGTATGTGGGTAGTTCAGTGGCTTTGTCATGGAAGATTAATCTAGACAGACTTGCGCAGTGTGTGTTAGTGTTGGGTAACTCTTTGTTGACTTACTAATAGGTCAGATTGATGGACAGGAAATCACCGCTTGTGCTGTGCTGCCTCAGCGAGTCCGCCCTCCACCCCGTAGACCATCTCCACCCCGCAGAATGCCCCCACCACCACCTATGTGGCGTCGCAGCCCACCGCGCATGAGGAGAAGGTACTATGAACGATTCGACCAGTTACTGTTTCTATTTGTGTTTGACATTTGTTTTTTGTTTATCAGTTGTTTTTGCCCTCCCACACTTACTGATTTATCTTTTTGATCTTGCAGGTCCCGCTCCCCAAGAAGGCGATCGCCAGCACGCCGCCGCTCTCGCTCCAGATCTCCTGGTCGCAGGCGTCACCGCTCTCGTTCCAGCTCCAACTCCTCTCGATAGACGGGTTTTCCTATCGTACCCAATCTCTCATGTTGCCAGAGATCAAATCGACTTCGTTTCTTGATTCCTCAGTATTCATGTGGGCTCACCAGAATTTACTCATCTGCATTGTAGCCAACATGGACATCTCTTTAATAGTGTGCAACATTTTGTTTCCATGTTTTTTATAAGTTTATTTTGGAAAGCTAGACCAGTATGTGTCTTTTTAGGTTGAATTTGCTCTGCATACAGATCTACCAGTCTTTCGAGTGTGTCTTCTTTTTACCTTGTCTTGAATTTTTAGACATTTTGAAAAATAAAACTTTAATAATGTGAAAAGCCCTGACTGTGGATTTTGATGGTTTGCCTTACCTTATTAATGTTTAATGTGTGTGCCATATTGACCATTTCCTAATGGTTCCTGTTCTAAGAGCACAGGCATTCCAGCCACAGGAAAAGAGAAAGGGACAAGGAAAAAGAGGCTTTTACAGACAGTCGGGGTGTGGTGGAATAATCAGCTTTGCTTAGGAAGGTTCCTGCCTGAGTGACATCATCCAGAAGTATCTCTGTGACAACATTATAAAGTCAAAATGTCTAAATACTGAGGAAAGTTTCCTCATTACTTCCTTTATTACCACCTTCAGCATATAATTCCTGGTATAGACAGATGGGTTTGTAAAAATAAGCTACTTCTTCACATATTTTCCTTTTCCCGTGAAATTTTCCATCAAGATCAAGGTAAAGACATAGGATTTTATTTTATTTTTTTGTTGGACTATTTCATACAGTCTTGATCTTGTTTAACAGGAAATGGTCGTTGAAACAAATTTCATTAAATGGTTCTTTTTTGTGTGACTGTGCCTGCCAAGTTTGTTAGTAGATTTGAATGACTGGTCTGGCAGAATAAATTTTGTAGTGAAGTGAAATAACGAGGAAGAGACTAAGGTCAAATTTGGGTGTATCCACTCTCTGCGAAAGTTTCCATTATGACCACTGGAGGTCTCCCTCCAAATAAACAAAGAAGACTTGTGTTTGCATTTGCTGTTTCAGTGTTTCAGCATCTACATAACACTCACCGTGCTTCATTTTTTTTTATTCTTCTCATCGAGCCGCCTCCTAAAATCGACGCCGCTCCTGTCTGGCCAAGCGCGCTTAGACGCCCTGCAAATTTACTTCAGTGCGTCCGGCCACAGTCTCTGGGCTACTTTCTATGCAAGACAGCTGGAGGATTTTAGGGGCTGATCAGGCGTCGGAGCAAAATAGGCTAAACTTACATGACTTCGGATCACGAAATGATCAGACAGCGTGTGAAAGCGCTTCTGGATAAACCTGGGAATGGGAACTGTGCCGACTGTGGAGCTGCAGGTAGGCTGGAGGAGTGGAGTCACTGGCAGATGCTGGACATCCAGTTTTAAGAGTGTTCATACATTCTGTGGCAGTCCCAGCTGAGTCACACGAAAGTACGTGCTTTAGTTTCTCTTCTCGGACAGTTTTGACACCTGTGCGATAGCTGACACTTGATAGTTGATTTTCACACTGATGCAGTAGTTTGTGAGTTATGACACAGACATAAAACAAAACAAAACAAAAAACCCCCAACCAATACACTCAGTCGGAGGCTTTCAGTAGTTTAGTATGAACATTTAATTTGATTTAAACTGGAAACAGGGGAAATGTTTTTTTTTTTCTTTTACTGAGTGGCCAAATAGGTGTTTATATCTGTGGTTGGTTTTCTTCTTGAGCATGCAGACGTGGTCACACACCCTGAGGAACGCACCTAGTTGGTTAACATTCATCAAATGTGCAGCTCAGTATATGGGAGCAAACATCCATTTTCAAAAAGGTGTGGCTTGTGAAATTTACTTTGACTTATCTACTCTGCAGCCTTCAAGATTCTCTTGTGTGGAGGAAAGAGCCTGGCATCCCAGTGCCATAAGTATACTGCTGCATTTTGCAAAAGAGGGATAGAGGAATGAGAACATGGCATCCCGGTGCCATAAGTATACTGCTGCATTTGCGGAGGAGGGATAGAGAAAGAGAACCTGGCATCCTATTAAATATCAGCAATAAACACAGCTGCAGTTCTCTTTGAGTCCTTTCTTTCAGCTCTAAGTTTTGAACACAGTCATACATTTTTAAATATAGTTTTAGATCAGTTTTTCTCCCATGCAGAATATGTGTTCACCCTGATTGCCTACTGGGGCTCTGTGTGCATTACTTTTTTCTTGTAGAATGACTTCAGTGTTAGACCGAGAGGGTGAGTTGGGGTGGGGATTGGCTAACCACGCGGCAGTATCTTGTCTCTGTGTTACAGATGCACGGTCTTGCATGTGCACAGTTTTTAAATTATGCTCAAGGAAGTAATCGAGCTCTTTGTTCTCATGCTGTCTTTGCATGTGTGCGGCTTTGTCTTCCTCAGAGACGGTTTAAAGGCTGCTGAATGCTGACACCAATCTTGTTGCCCCAGTTCTGCGGTTCAGTTACAAAATAGCCACAATGGCAGGTGTAATATAGCCTCACACTGGTCAGGGTGATGATGCTAAAACTAGACTTCGAAATATGTC
This sequence comes from Tylochromis polylepis, assembly GCA_015107715.1. Classification (NCBI taxonomy): domain Eukaryota; kingdom Metazoa; phylum Chordata; class Actinopteri; order Cichliformes; family Cichlidae; genus Tylochromis; species Tylochromis polylepis. The sequence goes on from VVHJ01065522.1 coordinate 18,282, forward strand.
TACATCTTCTCATACCTTCACTGTATTATAACCCTGTTCAGCGTCTGTTCTCTGTACTAAGTTTAAAAACATTAGTCACATTAGTGGTCTGCAGCTTGTGATAGTGCATGAGTTTAAAAAAAAGAGGGTGTGTGGTATATATAAAACTCTGTGAAGTTGTTTATTTCCCTGCTTGTCATCTTTTAAACCCTCGCTTAAGCGTTCATGTTAAAGATGAATGTGATGTGTATTTATGTATCTATTCCTACATACAAACGCTTACTAAAAACACGGGGTGGTGAAATAAATACTGAAAATTTAGGTTGCCTAAATTTGGGTCCTAGAAACAAACTTATTGTGCACTAGTAACTTCCTGTCTATACTATAGTGCGCATATGTGGAAAGCTATTTATGCGGCGCGGTGATCATCTGCTTATGTTAAAGAGGAAGAGGCAGAATGACCAAGAAACAATCAAGCTTTTATCGTTAGCTTGTCTTAATCCTGTTATACTTCTGCCCGTGCTGATTTCTGTTCTTTCTCAGGCGACATTTATAATATATTTGTGTTTATTTGAAGTCTTAATCAACTACAGCAATGGTTGTTCGATTTTCCTGTGATAACCAATCTTTCCAGTTGCTATTTGGAGCCATTAGTGTATGTCAGGAATTTTTCAGTGTGGCAATAAGGTAAAAGAGGTTTTTTGTGTGTATGTGTGGTCATACACCTCTTTATCCTGCATTACAGGCCTGGAGTGGGCATCGTACACCCTTGGCGTGTTTGTGTGTCACAGCTGCTCAGGCCTCCATCGAAACATTGCGCAGATCAGCAAGGTCAAATCTCTTATTCTGGATCCCTGGACCCCTTCTGAGTTGCAGGTGAGAAATCCAGTAGAAAATCCTCTGTTTGGTAATAGGGGATCAGCCATCAGGCTTGAAATCACATCTGCACCCATCTCACTCAAGCCCCACTGTGAGCATCTCACTTTTTGGCTCCCACTCTTCCCCCTGCCTATCTGCTTGAAAAAATAATAAAGGTCATCTATATCAATTGAGCTTGAACTGAAAGAAATGGGCCAGCAGCTGACAGACACAACCAGCTTCTTTGTGCATGTATGCAAAGGCGTGTTTGTGTATACTTCCCTGCGTGCTGAGCAGTGGCCTCAATTTTAAATACGAAGACACAAAAGTGCAGCAGTCAAACTTTGGGCAAAACGTCAGCCAAACTAACACTGAGCTCCAAACACTGTATTTTATATATCTAGATAAAGCTGTGAACACAAACAGATATCCCTTATAGAGTGGTGTTTTTTTCCCCTCCTGCACAGTTTATGGACTCTCTTGGTAACAGTGCTGCCAAAGCCAAATATGAACAGCTAGTTCCTGCCTTCTACTACTGCCCAACCTTCAAGGATTGCATGTAAGTAACCCATCCTCTTTTGTTCCACTTTATGCAGTCATAATGTAAAGAAAGTACACCCTCTTTCACTTCTATGGTTTTACATATCAGTACATAATAAAAAATATTATGTTCCTCAGCAAATCTTGAAATTTGGTAAATACAACCTCAGATGAGATATAATACATGACATACTGCACTGTGTCATTGTATATTTAACAAAGATTAAGCCAAAATGTGGAAGCCGTGTGAAAGTATAACCTTAGTGCTTCAATAGGGTTTGAGAGGGAAAGTATCACACAGGTTCTACTAATCAAATTAACTTGATTAATTGATCATCAGTAACGGTGAGCACCTCTAGAAAAGACGTTTTGGCAGCTTGTTGGTCTGGATCATTCAGATATGCATTGACACAAGGCCAAGGATGAAAGTGACGTTATAGAAGCAATTGTTGCTGCCCATCAGTCTGGAAAGGGTTATGAGGTAATTTACAAACAATTTCAAGTCCATCATTCTACAGTGAGAAATATTATTCAGAAGTGGAAAACACTGTAAGACATTTGGCAGCCATGTTAAATGTTAAAGTACATGACAGTAGAAAATTGAAAAAGAAAAGAAATATGGCTTGTTTAGAAGGGTAGCCTCTTCTCTCTAAAAATAACAGCATGGCTTATGTTTGCAAAGTTGCATCTGAGTGTATCTAACCACAAATCTTCCTGAACAATGCCCTTTGGACAGATGAGACCAAAAGTCAAATGTTTGGCCATAAAGCCACGAACTGTGTTTGGTAAAAAATAAACGCAGCACCTCAGCACAAACACCCCAAACCAATAGTCGAGCACAGTGACAGAGGGGTGATGATGATAATTTTAACACTGGCTAAGGACCAGACTATTTTAATTATGTCCTGATATGTAAAACCTTTAAATTAAAAGAAGGTTTCCTTTTCCTTATTATGACTGAAACATGGATAAGCACAAAGCAGTGGGCTATGACATAAACTGTGTACCTTTTCATTTTTAGTAATTGTTCACAATCACTATAGCATTTGAAAACTAGTAACACTAGTACATGTCTCTCTATATATGCTCTCTATATACTCTAAATTAATTGTTATTTTATGCATAGACGGTAAATATTAGCAATGGCACCTTTAAGACTGCAGTTGCTAGGAAAATGGATGTCTTCATTAACAAGTGGTTTTGGTTTGGCAGGATGACATGCCAAACTCCTCAGTGATAAGAATGCCCAGTTCCTGTAGTATGAACAGGAAGCAGCAGTTCAGTATGAGGGTTTCTTCTTAACTGTTCATTGATATAAATAACAATTTTGAACAGCACCCCAGTGACCTGACATGTCAGAATGTCTAAACGGGCATGCATTGTGTTTTGGAGGGGTGACTGATGAGTGAAGAAAATAGGGATGAAAAGGGCAGATCCATTTACTGTGGTGAAGAGCTGTACACACAATAATACCGTAGCAGTTTGAACATACTGAGAAGGATTCTAAAGATGCATACAAGTGCAATTATTATGATCATTATTATTATTAAGGGAACCAAAAAATACAGAAAATGGAAAAAAAGAGAAGAATATGACACCAAAGAACATCACACACCATCTAATCGTTATTATGTTTGAAACAGGACAAGGGAGACACAAATGATAATTACAAGATGATGACATCGTATTTGATAAATGTTTGCACAAAATGAAACCCGAAGGTTGGCATCTGTGCAAGTTAATGAGATGTTTACAACAAATTAGCTGAGGCATGAAGTACACATCAAACCCAGACAAAGCTGAGTGTCTTAACAGTCACCGTTCTGCAGGGTCCTGCGGGATCAGTGGATCCGAGCCAAGTACGAGAGGAAGGAGTTTTTGTGTGTGGAAAAGCAGGAACCCTACTCGGCAGGTAAGAATACGACGTGCCTCTGTACAGTTATACCCTTTTACATGACCAAAAAAAGAAGTATTTCTGCATCTTACGCTCCGCCACCCATTCAGTGTTGATTGAATCAGCAAGAAAGCGTCATCTATTAACCCAAACAATGATCGAGGACAGAAAAAACCCACTTTACCACCTTCACTTCAAGTAATAATTCAGTATTTTGGGAATAAAGAAAATAATTTAAGGGTATAAAAACACCTAAAACCTGAAAACAAGTTGTTTTCAGAATTTTTGTGCTAAAGAAATTAGATATATCAGGTTAATTGGTGAGATGTTGGCAGGTCCAGTTGTTCCAGGAGGTGCTATATGGCTTGGTAATGGCATCATACTTTCAAAGGGTATGATAGGAAATAAATAATCATGGTCCACTAGGCACCATCACCCAGTGCTCATTTACATAGCCCAGCCCAATTAGTCCGCTATTTAGAGATAGATGGTGTGTCAGCATGGCTTATGTTGCAGTGACAATGAGGGTTTGTCATCAAGTGAAGAAAACAGTCTTTTTCTGCCCTCCAGATTTGTCCTTTTTTATTCTAGTTTCTCACTAATTACCATAACACCCTTTTCTCATTTTAGTTTATCTAAACTCAAACCTAATTTGTGAACACTTATCCCTGTCTTTTGTGCTGAATCATGTCCCTTTGATAATGGACGTCTGGCTAATTGCCCAATGCAGTCTCATAAGAGACAAAGAAGCACCAGTGTAAACCAGACTCAGCTAATCAATAACGGACGCCTCTGCTACTGACTGGCAATGAGTGTGCAAATGCTAAGACTGGACTATTATGAGTGTATCTGTTATGACTATCTTGATTTTAGGATCAGATACATGCACAAAAGTATGACACAGCTAAGATTATGATGCTATGATTATGTAGTATTTCCAAAATAATGTTCTCTTATTCACTTCTCTGAATAATATGGACACGCCCTCATTAGTGGACATTAAATTTAGAGTTCTCATTTCTTATCATCAATATCATCTGCTGAGTTGCACAATGGCCATGATTGTAAAATGAGGAGCATTGCATTGTACGGTGTGTAGCAGAAAATCCCTATGCCGTTTAAATCATGGCATGAAAATGGGTATTGACTTTTTTTTTCTACAGTTTTAAGGGCAGTATGTAGTAGATACAGTATATACAAAAATAAAATGGCACACAGAAAATCTATTTGAATTAAATCCATGCTAAAAGCAATAAAGTGCACTTTAAGATATTTAAAGTAGATGATATATTTCACTCAGATGACAGGATAAACTTATATAAAAACAAAGCTGCATTTATTTGATTATTATCTTTATACAGCTGTATTCTTCTAACCAATGTCTGAACAGTTGGTAACTATTTACTTATATATTGTTTTGTATTTATAAGACCTTTATACACAGTGCATGTATTGTTTTAACCAACCACTATGTGGCGGGGCGTGGCTTGCGGTGCCGTGCGGTGGAGATGGCTTCACCTGCACGGCATCAGCAATCACGCCTCGCCAGCCATAAAAGGGGTCCTGATTGTTGGTTTGTTGTTGTTGGTGTTATGTGCGGCTGGCAGCGGGAGAGCTGCGGCCGGTGTCGGTGTATCAGCAACCGTGTGTAAAGTGCGTCGTGTTTATTAATAAAAAGTATGTGGAACAACATGCCCGTGTCTTGGGGTCTGCCTTGGAACCGTCACACACTATTAATTGGTGCCAAAAAAGAGAGGCACAGTTGTATTAATGACAATAAATTAATATTTATTTCAATATTTACAACTTGTACTGGATCTTGGACACTGTATGAAATGTTTAGACACAGAATATAAATGCTGAAAATGGGTGTGAATAATTAACCCAGCACTCTTTAAAATAAATGATTTAGCAGAACAGAATAATTTGAAGTCTGTTTGTTGTGATTAGACTGTTGTTTTAGAGCAGGCTGTCTTATTTTTCAGGCCAATGGGGGTCTTGTACTGTGTGTTCATACCTATTTATAGGATCTTATTTAAAAGGGCCTCACATAAAGGATAGGCTTACCCCACAATGTTACAATGCTGCTAAGTTCTGAGAAATCCACTCTTCTCTTTAGCAACTACTCAGAGTTGAGCAAAGTCTGAGGAAATGGGAAGCTGTCAGACGTGTGTATATGTTACCCAGATAAGAAATGATGGTCACAAACCATACATGATATCAAGCTGAAAAGGCTGCTTCCCTTGGTAACTTCTGTGTGGAAAACAGGAAACAGGGCAAGAAAGCTGACAGAAAGATATTTTTTTTTAAAAATAAAAAATTGTACATTATATAACACAATATTTTGTTACTCAAAACCACACCTTCAGAAGGTGTGTGTGACTGTGTCTTAGAATTTGTAGTAGAGCAGCATCACAGATGGTAGGTTCACATGCTGTAGTCCACATGATGAGGAAACAGAATGTGATGGGTAAAATCAGCACAGTTCCCTTTTAACTAAGCCGTATGAGGTTGTCACTGGGTATCTCTGAGGAACCTCGTGCATTTTAAAATTAGCATACAGCTTAAGATTTGCTTTTGCTGTGTGCCAATATACAGTGTGAAGTATATTGTGCATTGTATTTTAAATGCTGCAGAGAAGATGTGCAAGGCAAGCAGGGAGTAACTGATTACTCTGGGCTCGTCTTAGTCAGGGGGACTGAACATGTTTAAAATGTACACTGCAGATTTGAGTCTGGACTAAGATCCTGCCACACATATGGATATTTGCATGCAGAAACTAAAAGTCATCTGCAGTTCTTCTCTACCTGCAAGAGAATATAAAGCCCTGTTATTATAGTCTCATGACAGTCAAACTTTGTCTCTCTGTCAATGCTCCCTTGTGTTGTGCTGTGCAGAGGATTACGAGCATGTGGCTATGCATGCCTGCCGTGGAGGAAGAATGCCCTCTTTTGTGTACGAGCATTGTATACAACAGTGCACATAGATTTTATGCCAAAACATCCAGTATTCATCTGTGCAGGATCTGGAGAGAGACAGACACTGCCATCCAAAACTCGCTTTGCTTTCCCAAGTGTTTGCAAATCTTTAACTTTCTGTTATCTCAGTGAATCATTTCTCTTCTTCTCCTCCGTTCTGTTGTTGTGGATGGTTTGACCCCATCCCAGAGGTGGAAGAAAACATTCAGGTTCATAAATTATTGATGAAGCTATTGCTCAGCCACAGCAATAGGTTCTATTTGTGACTCAAAATGCCTATTTAAGTAGGAAAGTGAAGAAAGATGCAGGTGTACAATAATTCTAGGTACATTTGCCCCGGAAAGCAGTACTGTATAATTTTCTGGCACATTTTCCTCTCATTTTGAAGCCTCTGGCATCTAGCAATGTATTTAACCTCATGCAGCAGCAACACTTAACCGAGGTGCTTTTTTTCTTGTACAGTTTCTTACAGGGGAAGTAGTTTTTGTTGTTTCTGATGAATCAGTGTAATATATTATTAGGAACACATGCAGCTATTCATATCCAGTCATTTCCGTTTAATTTTGATTGAGACCATTTGCTAACGTAGTATGCACGCTTAAACACTTGGCTGCCTGATCAGCCAGCCTATTGAGTGCTACATGTAAAAATGGGGAAACTTTGTAGTTCACGTGTGACTATGGCGATTGCGTTGTAGCATCACAGTGTTGCTAGAGTAACAGCTGAGGAACAATATCCAAGTGTTTTTGGATTTCGTATTGAATTCAGCATCAGGATCTAGCTCTCTGTTATTTGGGTGCATTTTATATTTGCTTAGTGTTTCAGTTTTATTTGTCTGTATGAGAATAATGTTGTTACGGTTTTGTGTGTGGCCACGGTCAAGAATAGGACCATCTACTACTGTGTGTGTGTCTATGTGTTTGTGGGGAGGAGAGAATAGGTGAATGATTGACATGATTATTTAGGATTAAAAATAACTGGACTCATTCACTGCTCCTGATTGTTCGGTTACAGCTATAAAACAAACGGTGTGTGTGTGCTAGCATATTTGTTTCAGACATTTTCAGGCTTGTAGATCAGCAGAAGCTTAATTATTCATGTATAGTAAAAGCCATTACTGAGCTTCTTAGAACAGTGGTCACAAATGCTAAAAGGGTACACACACAAGCACAAGGTCACCAGTATGTCTTTCAGTGGCCTCCACCAATGTTGTTACTGGTTACTCGGTTAAAGAGCTCTGAAGCTCATGGGATTGTGTAATAGGTGTTTAGTGCACTCACAATGCGCCAGATGAGTAACCACAAGAGGTGGTTGTGCAATAGTATAACTTATGTTTTCTTTAGCATTTGGATTAGTTTAAATGGATTTAGCAAGACAATGTGGGTTAAGTTCAAGTTTAGGGATTTCCGTACTTGCTTTCTGGAACTAAAGTGTCAGCTATGAGTGTAAGGCGGCATGAGTCAATATTTTTTTCTTTTATGGAAAGTGGATATAAAAGCTTTGTGTATTGTGCAACTGCTGCAACTCTTCAGAACAATTTCTGTCTAAATATACCAAAATGGTACGAGTTAACTGGTAAAGCAAAGTAAACCATATACTTTTAGATTTTTTTTGAAACATAGCATGAACATAAGTGACGGGAACTGAACACTCATCAGAGGGTCAGAAAAAAAGCTCAAAAATGAATACCAGTGCTACCAGTATATGCAGAGAGGCTATCACTGTGACATTTTTCTGACTGCTCTAAATCACCCAGTGCACATTTATCTATCTGATTATTAAGTTAATAACAGTTTGTTTATTTGTGGACATTTCTTAGATGTGTGTGTCTGAGATTTTGGGCATTAATGAAAGTTGTTTTGCTTTTACCCTGAACCTGTGTGTCTCTCCTCCTGGCAGGCTACAGAGAAGGGTTTCTGTGGAAACGAGGCAGAGACAACGGACAATACCTCAGCCGAAAATTTATCCTGTCGGAGCGGGAGGGTGTGCTTAAATACTTTAACAAGCATGATGTGAGTTCTGTCTGTTTTGCTTACACTCTGTCTCCTCATACATGTCCTGATTTTTCTCTTTGTAATATATGATTTGTTTATTAATAAGTTGTATAAGTAAGGAGCCTTTGTGTTTTAGGAAATGTAGTTATCTCCTAGTCTACAGTTGGTTAATAATGTGAAAAAAGAGCCTTGATAATGGTGAGAATGTTTCACAAAAAATCTTTACTTTCTGCAGGCCAAAGAGCCTAAAGCGATAATGAAGATCAATAGTTTGAATGCCACTTTCCAGCCATCCAAAATGGGCACTGCCCATGGCCTGCAGATAACCTACTTAAAGGACAACAGCACTAGGAATGTCTTCGTCTACCATGAGGATGGAAAGGTGAGCTGACACGCCTCTGTTTGGTGTTTCAGATGGGAAATCATGAGCTTGAGAACGTTAATGTGTCCCTCTAGAGGAAATAGTTGGTAATTACAATTCAACATGTAACAAATTGTTTGGTAAGAGCTTCACAGGGATGTTATACTTTAAACAACCCTCAGTCTACATGGTATACTGTTTAATTAAAAATAGTTAACAATATATTTCCCAATAGCTTACCACTTAGTTTCAGATGGTTTTCTTACAAAGCATTTTTAATAAGTCACCTTGATTCATAATGATTAGAAGTGGTGGAGTTAATTGGGGATAAGACCGATGGTTTAAATGACACGATAATGTGTAACTTATCCATTATACTTCCTGATGTCCGTCTCTAAAGGAAATAGTGGACTGGTTCAATGCCATTAGAGCAGCTCGGTTGCACTACCTGCAGGTGGCTTTTCCCGGAGCTCTAAACTCTGAGGTGAGTAAGTGCTCTCACATATTCAATTCAATTTTTTCAATTCAATTTTATTTATATAGCGCCAAATCACAATAACAGTCGCCTCAAGGCGCTTTATAATGTACAGTAGATCGTACAATAATAGATACAGAGAAAACCCAACAATCATATGACCCCCTATGAGCAAGCACTTTTGCGACAGTGGGAAGGAAAAACTCCCTTTTAACAGGAAGAAACCTCCGGCAGAACCAGGCTCAGGGAGGGGCGGCCATCTGCTGCGACCGGTTGGGGTGACAGAAGGAAAACAGGATAGAACATATGGGCTCCTGCATGAAGGCAGCTACAACTAAAGTGGCTGAAGCTTCTGTAGAGGTTTAATATAAAACTTTTACAGGCGTTTTTAACTTCAGTACAGCTCAGTAAACTGTATTAATTTCTAAAATGTCAGATTCAATTCAGTTTTATTTATATAACACTAAATCACAACAACAGTTTCCTCAAGGCGCTTTATATCGTAAGGTCAAGACCCTACAATAATACAAAGGAAAATGAGAAAACCCCAACAATCATATGACCCCCTATCAGCAAACGCTTTGGTGACAGTGGGAGGGAAAAATTCCCTTTTAACAGGAAGAAACCTTTGGCAGAAGCACGCTCAAGGAGAGGTGGCCATCTGCTGTGACTGGTTGGGGTTGATCTTTTACAAAGTAAGTTCTGAAGACAGCAAACAACAACAAAACTGACCAAGTGTTGTGTGTTTGCATGTTAAATATCAAATCAGTTTTGATATAAAAGCTTTTACTTGATGCAAGTATAGGGTCTGCAAGGACACGTCATCAGTTTGCTAGGAATGTATACTGCAAAAAGAACAAGGAAGTCATACTGATCAATTCTCAACGTGGTTTAACTGCAAACCAGTAGTCAATTTAAAATAAGCATGCACACACAATACAGGTAAAAAAGAAACAAACAACAAAGCAAATGTTTTCCAGAAATTATTGAGAAATGTTGACAAGTATATTTCTTTTTCTTTGTGCAGCTGCTGCCAAAGGTAACCAGAAACTACCTAAAAGAGGGCTACATGGAGAAGACTGGTCCAAAGGTGATTTTGTTTTGTGTAGATAAATTGCCAGTTATATAAGGAGATAAACAGGTGCCGCTCACAGCGATGCCATCAAGATGTCTTCAGTGTCTTGTTTCTGTCCTGCAGCACACAGAGGGCTTCAAGAAGAGGTGGTTTACGATGGATGACAGGAGGCTCATGTACTTCAAAGATCCACTGGTAGTAAAGTTTCACCAGTAAATCACATGAAAAGCATTTTAATTACACACTGTGACCAGCAGATGGTGTTGTGATGTTTCTCTACAGTCAATTCTTTTTTAAAGAGACCATGACCCAGAGAACTCAACAGGAAATATGTTCCTTTTAGACAAATGGCTGTGGAATTTGTGCAAGTTGCATTTAGCAGTGCTCCTTTGATTTTATTCACAAGTGTCTGCGTTTTATACTTTAATGAAACAATTTCCATATCCATTAACAGCTTCTCTCTCTGCTTGTAGGATGCCTATGCACGCGGCGAGGTCTTCATTGGTAGTAAGGAAAATGGCTACATTGTGGTTCCTGACCTTCCTTCCACTATTCAGGGTTACCACTGGCCATTTGGAATAACAATAGTGACCCCAGATAGGAAGTTCCTCTTTGCATGTGAGACCGAAGAGGAGCAGAAAGACTGGATCACTGCTTTCCTTACAGTTATTAACAGACCAATGCTGCCTCAGGAGTATGCAGGTCAAAAAAAAAAGTTACAAAACATATGCAGTGCTGTGCAAAAGTCTCAAGCCACACCTCATTTTTTAAATATTTTGCTGGGAAATGGGACATGTGCAAAGATACAAAGAAGTGCTGTATGTAAGGCAAACACAGAGTTCAAGCAATTCTAACAAGCTTGAAAATCAGTATTTGATATGACCACCTTTATTCTTCTACACAGCCTGAACTCTCTTAGGCAAGTTTTGTGTAATTTCTGTAAATAGTTATCAGGAATAGTTCTCAAGGCTTCTTTAAGGACGTTCAAAGCTCTTCTTTGGATGTTGGCTGGCTTTGGTTCCATTCTTTGTTGAGATGATCTCACACTGATTCAGTAACCGTGACCTCCGGGCTCTGGGGAAGCCAATCCATGACTGATACTGTCCCACTGTGTTTTTTTCTATCAAGGTATGCTTTTACTGCACTTGCAGTGAAAAATGAAGCTGTTGCCAGTCAGACAGTTTCTAGATGGTATTGCTTGGTGGAGCAAAATCAGATGGTACTTTTCTGTGTTCACAATTCCATCATCCATCCATCCAAACATCCTCTTCTGCTTATCCTTATTAGGGTTACAGGGTTGACTGGAGCCTATCCCAGCTATAGGGCAATTGGCAGGGTACGCCATTTCACTTCCTTGAGAATGGCTTCTTGACAGCCAACCTTCCACTGGGATTATTTTGGATGAAGCTTCAGCAAACAGTAAATGGATGAAATGAAGATGTAGGTCCTTTTTCAGGTCTTTGATGGATTTCTTAAAGACATGAGTTTCAGATACTGTTCTTCTGCTGTAGATAGGTTTTTAGGCCTACGACTTCTTTTGTCCTCCACATGTTGAGATTCCTCAATTTTTTGACATATACCAAGTTTGTAGGTCAAAGCTCTTTGGGAATCAATTTATTGGTGCACAACTACTGTTTTATACCTGTCAAACCGTGTTATCTTTGGCATTTGTTAAGATTCAACAAAAGAAATAACAAATTTTAAATTGGTTCTAATCTGTTATGTGCAGAGAAAACACCGGCTCATGTCCTGAATTAGGTGCCGTTTTATGCTTGAAAGAATAACAGGTTTGTCTTGAATGGTTTAGCAAAACAAAAACATAAAATATTCTTCAGGTCAGGAACAAGGCCTGGACTTAAAATGAGTGAAAAAGCAGCCGATGTCAAAAGAAACTCTTTGGATGATCTTTAGAAAGAAGGAAACAAGAAAGTCGGGCTCATTGGAAGCAAAATATAAAGAAATGAGGAGTGGCTCAAGACTTTTGCACAATACTGTAAATCATTTTTTAATACATAGAAGAAAGTGTCACTATTTTCATCACTCATTTGGCTGTATTTTTTTCTCCTTTTTTACAGTGGAGGCATATTTTAAGCACAAACCGTGATGAGGACAGTGGACGAACAATTCAGTGCAGGGTGAGGAATATAGAAACTGACGCTGGAAGAAGAACGAAACCTTGACATCTTATAATAGAAGCACTTACAAAAACTGAAGGCTCACATAGAAAAGAGCCTCACGGTGGCACAGCTTTGATTATTTGGCTTTCCAGCAGTCACCCTTTTGTCTCTGCCTGTTGTCTTCGTCAGCCTCACCTCCATGATGTACCAGACACATTTCGTGGGGAGCTATGAATGTTAGCTAACTCAGTCATCTGTTATGTGGTCTGACTTACTTTCATACTTGAAACAGGACAGTCACGCTGAATGTGCAGAAGTATGTGTGTGTGTCTGTATACTTTTAGTTAGAACTGTTGCTGCTCGCAAGATTTCAGTTCAGTGTTCTGTTATCAGTAACATAAGCATCAATTATAGCATTTCAAGATTACATTTCAGATGTATGAACTGCAAGCTTCTGACCAATTATATGCAGACCAAAACAAATTTATCCGACATAAAACTGCATGTCAACATCATTAAGGTGGTATACATACATTATTTTATATTAGACTCTATGTAAAAATATGTGTAATTCTGAATGTATTTATTTTTTTTAAAACTAATTTTCTATGTGCCACACAGGTAGAATAAACAATTTTTGCTTTTTTGTTAACATGGATGTGATTAATGTAACAGCTAAGTACTGGCTAGCCTTACTGTCTTCTGTTTTGTACAACTATTTATATATTTCCTTTATGCCGTGGGTCATTATCCAGCAGGGGGAGACATAGGAAAGGCTTTAAACTAAAAAAAGCTCCAGCAGCTTAACCTCGTCAAACCAGTGATTGCTGGTCTACACTTTAAGTGATTTGTGAAAGCAGCCCTAGGAGAAAGGCACAATGAGGTTTGAGCACTACTTTCACTGGACTGTCGCACATTTTGTTCCAACCTGAAGAGCTGACATCAATCAGTGTGAACATGCACATGCTCTCTGCTGCACTCAGTGATCTGTAATTGCATGCTTTGTATTGTGTAACTGTCCAAGAAGAGAATTTGTGTAAAAGAATCTGAAATATGATGTAGACATATTTTTTTTTATTGTAGTTTTAAGTTACAAGAAAGAGGTTACACAAGGTAGTAAACCCAATAAACAATACTCTGAACTTCAAGGCTGAAAAAAAAGAAACATGGGCATGTACAGTAAGTGCAGTACAGTATGTGGTTTCTGTGACTGAGATGGAGTCTTTCTAAGCAACAGTATATAAAATGACATCTGTGATTCTTATAGTAATGATAAGTTAAATACTGTTAACAGATTAAAGGCGATATACTGCTCAAAATGTTAAGAAAACATGGCACTATATACCCAATTTATATATGAATGTACAGAAAACACAGACATGCAGTACTGTGCAAATATTTTGAGCCATCAGTCATTTCCTTTTATTCTACTTCCAAGGACCCAGACTTTCTTGTTTTAAGGTAGTCTTGAGGATTAGTTCTCCAGGTTTTCTGCTATTTTTTTTTCTGGACATTGGATGCATTTTCACCCATTTTCAGCCCAATTCTTGTACCTGACATTACACAATAACATTTTGTCACTTTTTGTTATAAAAAAAAATCATATAAATCATTGAAGCATATAAAAAGGGACAAACTAAGTCAACTGAAGGGATGAAGCCAAAGAACCTGTTTTTAAATTGCATCTTTAGCCTCGATGTTACTGTTGCAAAAAACACATCAGTTGTTCCCATTTCTTTAGTTGAATCCAAAAATGTCAAAGAAACAGTTTGACGGGCAAAAAAACTGGATTTTTTAAACAACAAGATTGATTTGATTTCTCAAGGGCTATAACTGAAAACCTAGCATATCTCGGCACAGTGTGCAGTATGTCCTTAAAATATTGAGGAAACTGGACAGGTAGAGGGGAAAAGACGAAGGAGCAGATGAACAGTATGTGAAAGTCAGGGCGGAGATATTATATGATTTTATATTATATTGCATTATACAACAACTGGACTGAAAATAGTTATGAATATGTATCAAGGAGGTCAGGCGATATCTACAACAGTGAGCATCTACAGCCAACTGTAAAACATAGTGGAGGCTCTGTCATGGTCTGATGCTGCATATCAGCTTGTTGGGGATGTTGGCAAAATTGATGAAATTATGAACGCAGAAAAGTATTGCGTTGAATAACAACATGAAAGCTTATGATGCCAACAGCTTCAATTTTTAGCATGGTAATGATTCCAAACACACTGCCAAGACTGGAGGTCAACATTACTGAAGCAGTGTGGGATCATCTTGACAAAAAACAGAACAAAAGGCATCCAACATCCAAAGAAGAGCTTCAAATGTCCTTCAAGACGCCTGAAGAACTATTCCCAATGATTATCTAAAGACCTTGCCTAAGAGAGTTCAGGTTGTGTAGAAGAGTAAAGGTGGCCATATGAAATATTGAGTTTCAAGCTTGTTAGAATTCTATGATCTCTGTGTTTGCCTGTGTTTGATAAATCACTGCAGCTATTTCCCAGCAAAATATAAAGAAATGAGGGATGGCTCAAAACTCAGCATTTAAATATGCTGTCATGATTTGCATGGATTACAAAAAACAAAAAAAACAACAACCCCAAAAACGAAACAAACAGTGAAATAAAATTTAAAAAATGTACATATGTTTCATGTACAATACTTCAGGTCTCTATAGCTCTTTATTTCTCACTTCACTCCCATGCTTTTATTTCCCATCTAAAGTGCTGTTCTCTTCTATCCAAACTATTTTACATGCAGAAAAAAAATGTCGTATTTACACCATAATGACCAAAAAAAGCCCCCTTTTTAATATACTGCATATTTCATACAGTGTGTTTGACTATCTGTTTTTAAATAATTTAACAAACAAACAAAAAAAACCAGATCAAGAACAGTGGTCGCTTTTCAAAACTCAACATCAATCTTTTGCTATTGAAAAAAAAAAAGACCAATGCATGACTCACATGTCTAAATTTGTTTAAACATTATATTAGTATGGATTCATATCTGAATGCTGTTAATGCTCATTGTATCCAAAATAGCAACACCCACTTGCTTTTACTAGATTTTTGTGTTAACGTAATACAAATCCCCCCCCCCCCCCCCCCCCCCAAAAAACAAAAACAAAATTTCCAT
>VVHJ01065524.1:0-14928 GCA_015107715.1 Tylochromis polylepis
GGATTTTATGTTTTTTGTCTGATTCTAGATCAAATACAGTGTGTCAAAATGAAAAAATAACAGTAAATTCAGACATGTGAGGTTGTGCTGAAAAGAATGATACCAAACAAGGCGAGGTAAACCGTTTGTAAAGGTGAAATGTGGAGGTCAAACCAAAAGTAGTCAAAAACGGCCGATTATACCCTGGAGCCCAGAGGTTACACATTTTTTAAAGTAACACAATAGTTACTTTTCCTAGTAATTAATTACTTTTATAATATTGTAACTCAGTTACTAACTCAGTTACTTTTTTGAAGAAGTAACTAGTAACTATAACTAATTACTTTTTCAAAGTAACTTGCCCAACACTGAAAAGAAGCCACCACTTTAATCACACTCTAGAGCTTGTTGTCTTAAAGATATAAAGACCTGGATGACCTCTAACTTTCTGCTACTGATTGTACTTGGCCCTAAAATTCCTAGAAATATGGTATCTAACCAGATACTTGGTCTGGATGGCATTACTTTGGCCTCCAGTAACACTGTGAGGAGTCTTGGAGTCATTTTTGACCAGGACATTAAACAAATATGTGAGACTGCTTTCTTCCATATGCGCAATCTCTCTAAACATCTCAAGACACTATCCCTACTTTTCAGATTAGGCTTAAAACTTTCCTTTTTGCTAAAGCATATATTTAGGGCTGGATCAGGTGACCCTGAATCCTCCCTTAGTTATGCTGCACTAGGTGTAGGCTGCTGGGGGGTTCCCATGATGCATTGAGTCGTTCCTTTTCAGTCACCTTTCTCACTCAGTATGTGTTAACAGACCTCTCTGCACTGAATCATACTTGTTATTAATCTCTGTCTCTCTTCCACAGCATGTCTTTTATCCTATCATCCTTCTCTCACCCCAACTGGTCGCGACAGATGGCCGCCCCTCCCTGAGCCTGGTTCTGCTGGAGGTTTCTTCCTGTTAAAAGGGAGTTTTTCCTTCCCACTGACACAAAAGCGCTTTCTCATAGGGGGTCATATGATTGTTGGGTTTTTCTCTGTATGTATTATTGTAGGCTCTACCTTACAATATAAAGCGCCTTGAGGCGACTGTTGTTGGGATTTGGCACTATATAAATAAAATTTAATTGAATATTGTATCCCATTTTATTTACAGATCTTCTATCAATTCAGTTAAGACTTGCTACACTTGAACGTAAACCAGAACACATTTATGTCACGACTTGGTATTTTTAAAAGTAGTGGCATTTTACCTTTTTCGCCTTTGTATGAGGCCAACATTTTGTTTTGTTTGTTTGTTTTTTGTATTGAGCCCACTGAAGTTAGTTTAAAAGTCATCTGATGCAATCCACATTTATTCTGCAGAATAACATACATCCAAAGTCACAAAGAACTGGCAAATGCCACAGGAAGAACAAGGAGAAGAACAGATGGTCTGTGCCCCTACAGGCCTGATCTCAACATCATGGACTCGGTATGAAATCACATAAAGAGAGAAGACACTGAGAAAGACCAACTCTAAAACTGCGGCATATTCTCCAGCCTGCGAGCCAAATACCAGGGATTGTTTTCTTCTTAAAAAAGAAAGAAAAAAAAAAGATTTGACTTGCCTGAAACTTTTGTAGATTACATTCTCATCCAACGTTATCAAATACTGCCCTGCCCCTTCAAGAGAAAACAGCAGTGACTCTACTTCAAGCTCCCTCCAGAGCTCCATCTGTAAGCCAGCATGTGGAGGAATCTCCAGCAACTTGTGGTCACAACTTCATTTTTTTTTCTCCATGACCAGAAGTGACTGTTTGAATGTAGATCAATTAATAAATTGAAAGTCTGGCCTGCTGCCTTAGCTCTGTCTGTAGAAAAACAGTCCAGCACAATGCCTACATTGCTTAGGATGCTACAACAAACTAGCTTGATTGGAGCAATAACTATTCTGACTCAGAGGAAACAGGAATGAGAATGGGTCAAAGTGCAAAGTTATAGAAGCAAAAGACAAATTGGGAACCACCCACCACCTCTGATAGTCAGTCAATCCACTGTATAATCTAGAGGTAATGGAATTAGCTTGGCTGTAGCCATGTAGTTCTGACATCATTTTCTTATGATGCTGGTGAAATTTAATGGGGATGAAGAGGGAAAAGAAACGCAGCTTATGGCCTCGTGGGGCACGACTGGTGGACGGCTTTATGATTAGGACGTCATAACAACTGAAACATATACAGCTACTACTCTTTAGCGAAAGAACACCATGATCTTCTGTAGATAATGAAAGCAGAAAGAAGGAAAGGAAAAGCCTTTTCCTCTCATATCTCCAGTGGAAAGGTTTGGCAAAGAGCAGTCTCACACTTCAAAGAGCCAGAGTTGAATCCTTCACTGAGATGGACTAACCGAAACATCTTTGGAGCTGAGCATCTATAGGGAATTCATTGTGTGTTGGTTGACAACACAGCGTGCACACTAAAAAGAATAGCAGGTGGCCACTGAGAGATAGAGACGTCTAATTATGCGTAATTTAACACATGGCTTTAAGGAATGGTAAAGGAGCACACGTTGCAACAACCAAAAAAAACCCATCATTATTCTGTTGTTAAATTAAGCAAGAGAGTGAGGAATTTAATTATGTCTATACACCGAATATCACACATATGTATCATAATTTAAAATCAGTAAATATAAAAAGCATTTCAGAGGGTTTAATGAGTTTTTTGGTTTTATTCATAAGAAGCTCAGAGAAAAGCAGAGTCCTTTTTGGGCCTTTTTTTTTCATTTTCAGCCTCTTTCATACAAGTTACCTAGTGAACAGAGAAAATCAAAATAACAAGACTGTCTGACTACAAAAAGGAAGACAGATGAAAGAGGGCATAAAGTCAAGCATGTAAGCTCTATTCTAGCTGCATACATTAGGGGCTGACATGAATGAGAGACAGTGTGAAAATCCCTGAAATGTAGAACAGAATGAAATAGCACAAATTCTTTTTTAGGGCAGCAAAATGTCAAAGTTTACAGTCTGGTTTATCAGAGCACAGTAAATATACTCCAGAGTGACAGGGTGGTACATGGGTGCTGGGAAACTTTTGAGACCACACACATGAAACCTGTGGAAAAATGAACTTGGCACAATGGTGAGGAAACGACCAGAGTTTTCACAAGGAAAACCTGCTGATGGTGATGCTTTCTGACAGGACGAAAAGTCAGAGCATGCTGGAAATTCAGCAGTGCTGGTTAAAGAGAGTAAAGAGGAGAAGAAGGAAATATGACAAGATTTTTTTACCCCATTTTTGTTGGGTTTGGAAGAATGAGACAGAATTTGTTAGCGTCTTCAGAAAGACCTATTGACATCCTGTCACAGGACTGGTAGAAGGGTAATTGTTAAATTGAGAGTAAATGTGAGAGGCTGACAAGAGCAGGAGCTGACACCTGACAAATTGGTGGAGAGGATCTGAGAAGACAGATCATCCGTCTTTAATGGCAAGTCAGGAAGACAGTAGTCTTTTTTAGAGGGTCTTGTATAAAAAATGCAGACTCTTGTGCAATCGAAAAAGTAACATGTGCTCTTCTTTTAACTCTCCAACACGTTTTTGTAAAGTGCCACCTCACTCCCAGCCAAACGTAAAGCTGATGACAGGAGATAATGGTGTGTTTGCTCTTGTAGAAAAATACAGAAAAAGAGGGGAAATAGCAAGTCAGTGGAGCGCAAAACTCTTCCTTTTGCGATCAGCTTTTGTGATAAGCCATTTCTTTTATTCACAATCCCTTCTCTTTCCTTCCCTCCATGTCAAACCAAGTCAGCCAACCTTGTCTCACCAATCTCAGCTAAGAAACAGAAAAATGTCTTTAAGTTGAGAACAAGGTTAAAAATGTGAAAAATTATTTAGGGTTATCTGTCAGGAGGTAATAGCCCTTCAGAGGAATTCTAATGAGCTTTATAAAAATCAAGTGAAATTATGGCTAACAATTATAATTTTATACCTGTAATTATTTAATTATTATTTAATATAATCGCTCTTAATCTCCTAACCTTTGTTAATCAGGGTTTAGTCATACCAACAATTAATTAATATTTGGTCAATTTAATGCTCACTGTTTTTAGCAGCTTTACTTTCAGGTTGATGATTTGATTTCAGATGATGGCAGGTTTCAGTAAAAAGAAAAAGATAAGAACATGCTGCAAACAGCAGAAAGACAAACCAAGCAAGTCACTAGTAAAGAAAGTCACACATCCGTCTATCCTCTTAAAACTGGGTATCATATCCATCCTATCGCACAGCCTAACACGTGCTTTCTTACAATAGTTTAGATTTCTAATCGATTGATCTGTGTGTCTGGATTCAAAAGAGCATGATTATTCTCTTTATAGCAGCCTGGTCCTATATCTATTGGTTTGTTTCTGTGTATCAGAACAGAAGTTTTTATCAGAAGAAATTCAAATAAATCCTGACTGGGAAGCTGGAGAGGTTTGTATTGGTGGAAGTCTCTCCACCCATTGTCTGATTGTCATCAAAAATATATTTAATTTTGTTTTTTTGTTTTTGTTTTTTTACCTTCGTTTTGCTAAGTTTATCCAACAAAATGAGTTGGTTGAGGTTAGGAAATAAAAGTGCTTGGCTAATGTTAAAAGGCAGTCATGGCTGTGATTACAGTTGTATCGTGTGTTGTACCTGGACTGTCCATTTTTCAGAAGGACAGGAACAGAGCTCAGAGTGCTGCTGCTGCTGCTGCTGCTGCATCTCTCCAGCAGCCACAGTGAATGTAAACATAACTCAACAGCACACCTTTTATTGATTTCCAAGTCTCACTAATCAATATTTTCCTCCATAAACAATAAGATGATTATATGTAATGCGAGAGTTCTCTCACAGATCATGTTTATCTCAGCTTTTCATGTTCTTTCAGCTTTCTAGATTTCTCAGATCCTTAGCGGCTTCTAAAATTATTTAAATCTAGTCCCGAGTGTAAAACAGCGTAGTACAGGTGCCACCATTTCATTGTTTATTTAGCAGAAATGAAGCCAAAAAGCAGAAGCGGTGTGTGAGTACACCACAGGATTCAATGGCACTTTTAGAATAACTTGAACTACTATGACTTTATCAGTCTTCCCTGTCATTGTGGAGGAATTTTGGTCCTCTCTCTTTCTCACAATTATTCAGTTCATTGAGATCTGCGTTGTTTACTTACCGCTTTCTTGAGGTAACTTTGACTGAGCAATTGCACCATCTATTGCAAATCTATGCCATGCTGTTATTTTTAGAGAGAAGAGGCTTTCTCCATACTTGTTCAATCTTTTTCTAAGTGCACTGTTGTGAACTTTAACATTTCACAGGCTAACTGAGGCCAGAGTCCGGACTCTGGTTTTCTGTTTTTTTTTAGAGTTTCTCTGAGCAGTGCACTGACTTTGGGGTGGATTTAGTGGGATGTACACGCCTGTGAAAACTGGCAACTGTCTTTAATGCTTTTCACTTGTGAATAATCTTTCTCACTGTAGAATGATGGACTTCAAAATATCTGAAAATGACCTTATAAGCCTTCTCAAATTCATGGGCAATAACAAGTGCCCCTCTGAGCTCATTTCTGATTTCTTTCCTCCTTAATGCACACATGAATACTCCAGACCAGCAAACTGCCAAACTTCTGCTTTTGCAGAGGTGCTCACACTGATGATCGCCTAATCGAGTTGATTAGCAGCACCTGCCTTTCACTTACCCTCTTAATTCCCATTAATTCCTGAGGTGGACTTAATTTTCACACACAGCTCAGTTTTTGTTTAAAAAGAAAATAAGAAGAACAATGATGAAACAGTGTGATGTGTCATATTTTGCCTGCATCTGATGTTGTACTTATATAATTCTAAGTCATGGCGTGTGCGTATATATGTGTATTATAAGTTGATCTTTTTTGTACAAGCTTAAAAAAAAAAGCAGTTTTAATGTAATAAAAACTTAAACTGATAATGTTGTGGTGACTCTGACAGTGGGGTTTTTTTTTATTATTATTTATTTTTGATCATCAGACACATATTTGTGGTTCAGTAACTGAAAGGTTTTTTTTAAAAAAAAGCTCAGCAGACCTTTGAAATGGCAAGATGTGGCCTTAGGAAAAAAAAATGTCAGAGTCCCTAATGGTCAACATTTCAGTCATGTTAACAAGCCAGGAGAATATATAGAGGAGAAGGCTTCCACACAACAGCGACTGCTTTTTTACAGCTGCCCTTAGACCCTAATCAGGCAAATGGTTTTTACCCATTTGATCTTGTATTTACACTACTAAAAAGCCATTGAGTGACCAGATGTACTGAAGCATTAAGTCAGCAGACAATATCTTGATGCAGCCAAATTTCATTACAGTTGTGCATTAAAGTGGAGCAGTGCTAAGAACAGCCTAAGTGGCTTCATAGGAAGGTGTTCTGAGCAAAGCCAGGCAAGTAAATGTGAAATCATTTAAGTGAGAATGAGAAATGGAGAGAAAAGAAAGCAGATATTAAAGTGAGCATGTCAGTTTAAAGCTTGATTAGCCTGGCTTGTGTGTAAAGGTCTCAAGAAATACACGAGACAAAACGCCAGGTCGATAATACCAAGAGAAGACAGCTGTAAGATGATGTGATGGGAATTATAAATTTTTTTTCTGGACATTTGAAGGCTTTGATCTCTGATGATTTTGTTTGTGCTTCTCCTCTTCCTGGTGAATCAGCATTTGACCAACGTGCACACTGTCGAATGGAATCCCAGATGCAGACAGATCCATTAACAGGACCATAAATTACACACAAATGTGCTGTGATCATCTCGTCGTGGTTTGAACTTTCTTTATGTTTGGTGTGAGCAAAACATATTTTGGTCTCCATCAACACGGTAAACCAGTTTTATGTTTATGAAAATAATTTCATAAAGTCTAGTACATTTTTTCCAGCTCTGATCTAGCAGTGTTACGTTCTCGGCCACGGAGTAAATTGAACATAACAAGAAATGTGACCCCCCACACTCGCACACCACCCAAGAAAGAGCCAAAACTAAACAATTTCCAAAATGCTACGCAGCCATTTATTGACTTTGGCAGTGAGCAATGCCAAAATAACAAACAAACAAAAATCTAAAAGGTCCCAAAGCAATTTGCTCACCTAATGTTCTACTCTGAAAAACAGGAGAAAACTGAGTTCAACAGAAAAGGCTTCTCACTCCTACAAGGCTGCTGCAGTGGCCAATATACACAGTGAAAGGGTTACAGATTACTGCTTTACAAAGGTAATGTTCTAGCACCAGACACACAAATCAACTTAAACTCACTAATATACCAGTTTGCTAAGTTTTCCGTCAGAGACACTCAAAGCAACAACCAGAAACACAGGCTGTTTGTTGGGTGGTGGAGGTCAGGAGAAAGGGGCCAGGTGGCTGTCATGTGGTGGTTAAGTACTTGCTGTTCAACCAATTATTCAATCCTGGAACAACAATGAATTCAATCCAACCACTCAGCAGGCACTGGTCTCCATTAAGACACACTGATGTCCACACCTGAGAGAGAGGAGAGAGAAAAACCCACAACTATCCTCTGGTGGGAGGAGTCACACACACACACATGATCTTGGGTCATAAAACGATAAACCGGTTTTATGTTTATGAAAATAATAGTCTAGTGCATTTTTTCCGGCTCTGATCTAGCAACACGTTAATGAGCAAATTATGTTTAATTCAACTTCCTACAAATAAATTAGCAACCACTTGCATACAGCTTAACTAGGACCCCAGATGTGATCAGGTGCGACAGTTTGGTTCCAAATCTGATTTGGAGCTTTTAAAATGTCCAATTGTCACAGTGAAGGAGTTAATGAAGCAGGAGTGGAAAAGGATCATGTAATCTGAGACATATAAACAGATATTTTTGCGGGTGCTTGATAATGGTATTTCTCAAATCTGCAATTTAAACATCTCATACTGCAATGTTTTAACATTAAACAGATACGTCTTTGTAAGTTTGTTACTGACTCCAAATGAACTCCTGCAGCTGTGGTACTGTGTGCAAGACGTACTTTCTGTCATGTCTTCCACCTCATTTCACGTCTGATTTCTATCTCACATCTCATTTCCATAAACCCAAACACATCATGTAAATCTTTACTAGTGTGTTTAGATTGAAAAGGGGGAAAAAAAAATCTTGATTTGTATCTTATAAGTTTTACAGCAACCATTGTTCCCTTGTTAATTGCAAGTTGGATCAAATTTGCATGAGATTTTGATGTGGCTGAATATAAAAGAAATTTGGACAGCAGAAAGTGTTTAAGTACAATATTACCTTAAAGATTCCAGATGTTTTGGCTCATGCAAACAAATATAAATAATGCTGCAGGCCAAAAGAGAAATACTGAAGGAGGCTGGAACGATATAAAGCAGCTTTAATATGGTCAACTTCAGCTGCTGTTTTTAACTTGGACCAAACAACATGCCTCTAATGATTCATCTTAAAGGGCTGAGTGCCTTCAACATGAATTTAGGTGGAACAGATGCACACATGTGCACATACAGAGAGGCACATAAAGATTAAAATAAAACACAGACTCGCGGTTTATTTTTTCTGCTTAAGCTATTGTCTTAATATAGAGCTTCGTTTATTTCTTGAAAACATGAACGATTCTTGTGCATTTATTTATGACTGTTGATAAGATTAAAATTACATCAAATTAAAATTGTAGCAAGATATTTTAAATGAGTTTTCCAAAAGTTGAAACAAGACCCAACAAACGTAAGGAAATCTATAGTGGGATGATTGTCCAATAAGACAATGACCTGAAGAGTGGTTTATCAGCACATCTGGGAAACACGATGACCTGAAAGAGCGAGAAACCATCCTTATCTTCAAGTTACATGCAACCCTAGAGAGTTATCAAGGCTTTCAGAGTATTAAGAGTGAGTTTGAAATGTTGTGTTCATTAAAAAGTTTTATGAAATAAAATTATGGTAATGAGAATTAAAATTATTTTACTTCATAACCCGGGGGTGTATTTTATTTATTATTTACATGATTTGGGCTCATTTTTTTTTTCTTTTTTGTAATACTTTTGATTTTTTTTTATTGTATATGTAAGTAATTATTCTGTGATTATTGGATATGTAAGTGATAATTCAGATTGAAATTCACAGGTTGCGTTGAACTTAAAATACAAGTTTATCAAACTAAGTTCTCTGATTTGAAGAATTTCTCTGTGCTTCATTTTTTATCCACTTTCCCAACTATTTAAAGGGGTGTTACATACAGATCTGAGGTCACTGCTGCTAAAGGAGGTTAATTAATGAAACTTTGTCTATTAGTTTGTGAGACTCTGTTTTGTGTTTGTCCATAATTGTGAGTTTGATTAAAGTCAAAGTAGTGAATAGAACTCGAATGATATCTATTTTTGTTCATGTGCATTTGTATGTCTACATTTGCTGAACCAAAAATCTTTTTTTCATTTCTCTGCAGGTCATTGTAACTGATAATAAAAAAATAACAGTGTGTGTTTGTTAACTGTAAGAACATTTCTGTGGTAATCTTTTTTCAGCATAACCTACATTAGATAAATACTGATCATATTCCTCACCACATAACACGTTTAGGCAGAGCTATGTTAAGAACTTGGAATCAGTACAAGCAATAACACATCTAAAATATATGCTTCATTCTCAAAAAATCAGAAATCATATCAAATCAATGATGAGCACTAAGACATTCAATTTAAATACTGGAAATTAGTTCAGTGTGTAACGGTATTTGAGGAAGGTAATCGCTTTAAACCAATCAAACAATTCTCAGCTCTTGAAAAGACCAAATTAAATTGATTCTTCAAGGCTGAGACTTGAGTATTTACAAAAAAAGTGCATTGTAATAGATAATGCTGCTACTGAGAATTTCTCAGTTATAAATACTTGGCAAAATACTTTCACGTAGCCTTGTCAAAAAAACTTGACAAGAAGCTTGTCTGCTTGTATAGAACCAAAAAATCTTTTCTCATGAGGCACTGATGGCTTCATTTCATTTAGGTGTGCTATTAAGGTGTGCAAAGAGCTCGTATTCACAGTGACATGCTGCTGGCATTAGAACGCTAATTGTCATCCAGCCATTATTAATGTCAAAATGTCTGCTCTGTCAAAGGTCTATTATGTGAGACTTACATCAGACTTTCTCTCGGTTCCAGATAATTGAGTTACATTTTATTTCTATCAGCCACATGACTAAAACATGCTGATTCTTATAAATCCCCAAGGTACAATCAAATTCTTTTTTTTTTTGAATTACACATAAAGTTAGTGCAGTAGCAGACCTACTCTGCTGATTGCACTGTTGTTCAAAATCACTTGATGTGCAGGACTGTATTGTAAGAGCACTCATAAAGGTCTCCTGCAATGTCTGTTGGTGTAATCGCCTTTTTGACTGTCTGAAAGATGCTTAACTGACTTGAATCACTGCCCTCCTGTCATGTTTATTGAACCTGACATCGTTATTTATGCTGACATGTAAATGTCTGCTTATGAATGGAATAATAAAACCCAATCATTTACAGGGCCACCAACCAGTCTTCACACATCATGCTGCACACTTAATTCAGAAAGCCCAGTGTGTGGTGGATTTGATGGTGCTGGAGAAGGCTCTTCAGAGGCTGTTGGTTGGTGAGTAAAAGGCCTGAGGCTAGCCTAACTGAACACTTTATCCCTACTCTCCCTGAGAGGCAGGAGAGATAACAGTACAGCAGGAAGCTACCTTACTAATCAGTTCCTCAGGGCACAGTAGTCCCTGGGGTTGAAGGCTAGCTGCTGACCTCCCGTGGTTCACGTTGCTGATGTGTGTGCATAGGACTCAGCTCTGAAGCCTGCTGGGTTAACCCTGAAGGGTGGACATACGTATGTCAGGGAAGTCAAAATCACAGAGAAAATACTGAAGAGGTCCTTGTAAGATTGTGTGATAGCTGAGAAGGTACTGGCAACTTCAGGACTGACACCAAACAGATCTAAACATCTGTCAACTGAGTCTTGCTAATATGTACAGTGTCAGTGCTTTACATTAATATAACATGATCTGCTACAAGAACCTAAAGCCAAAAGATCCAAAGCACAAACCACATCTTCATATTTCAGACTTTAACTAAACAACAGACTTGAATCCACATAAACGGCAACAGACAAATACAATTTGGCATCATAGCCCAACAGCATAAGGCAACACTTTTGCTTGGTAATAAGCTATAGATTTGGTGGTCAAACACAAATGGTAGTCAACTACCAGCATATAATAACAAATTGTCAGCCTCATCAGTTAGCAGAGCAACTTTGCTTCTCTCCATGATAAAAATCTGTAGGTTTACTAGTCCACATATTGTTTGATGTTGCCTCAATTACATCAGATGAAATTACTGACATCTCTGTTGTATCCAGAATTGTCTTGCGTTACATGGGGAGATCAGTTATGTAAAAGTAACTGACTCCTGTTCTAGCTTTTTAAATCCCTGCCTACCTGCTGTGTGTAAAGGTCTTATATCCTGACAATAAAGATCTACACACTTTTTGATTGATCAAACCGTCTCTAAATCAAAACTTTATATAAAACAACAGTCAGACACATTGACCATTGCAAGAACCTGCTAGGTCTGGGTTGGTTAGCAGAACTCAACAGGACTATAGAATGTGAACATCAAGCCACAGTCAATTACTGTTCATCACCACTGGGAAAACAAAGATAAAGAAAATGTTAAAACTGATCTTGAACATTGACTTTAGAACAAGCTGGATGAAATCATAGAGCTCAGTCAGTGCTCTCTGTACATAGTTTGTAGCACAGCAGGTTTGTTATTGATCACTTTATCTTTCAGCACTGACTCTGATTTCAAACTGTCTGTGTTCAAAGTTCTCCAACTTTTTTAAGAAGTTCAGAAGGGGTCTGGAGAGACACTACTGTTTTGCTGATTTCCAAAACCACGACCATGCTCTACCAGCAAGCATTGCATAACATGAGTGGTCAGCCACCCGCAGCTCCAATGCTGCACGCAGCTCTTTAACAGATCTCTGTAGAGATCTGCAGGAAGCAGAAACACAGATGCAGCCTATTCACTGGTTAGCACAGAGGTTCAATTAGTTGCACCAAAGGAAGCACAAATTAGTGTTGAGCTGTAAACAAGCAGACGCAACAATGCCCAGCTTGTTACTTGAAATCTAATGAACACAATATAAACTTAGGCTTCACACATTTGTTTTTCACACAGAGCTGACCAAGGAGAGGCTGCTGAAGGAGAATTAAAGTTTTCTATGGTAAAATTGGAGGATGAGTGTAATAAATACACCAGTGTATCTCAAAATTACAGTTTTCAAACCACATGTTTGGAAAAAAGAGACTCTGGATCACCATTAAGGAAAAGGGTAACACTGTAGCAGGGAAGCGATAAAGGGGAAAAAAAGATGGCAGAATTTAAGGAGACAGAATAAAGAAGAATATGACTTTGACCCTGTTAGAAATACTAAGACAGCAGTCGCTCACTGGAGAGTAACAGAGTTGATTCGTTGACACTCGTGTTTCAAGGGAGGTCTTCAGAAGGTAAATGATAAGGCCAGGTGAAGGGAATTGTAGCATGGATTGAAATGAATGGCAGTGATGCCCATAATAACCTAATTACACTTTATTCTTCCCCAGGTCTGGGATATACTTTCTAACCTAAGGAACTACCCCTCTGTGACATGAAATATCAATTACTTGCAGAACTGCATATGCAAACACTGTAGTAAAAGAAGCACTGTACTTTCACCACCAAAGCATCACCAAAAAGTTGAAACACTGAAAATCTCTAATGTGCACACATTTGAGTGCAACAACACCAACTGGTTTGGTTATGGACCAGGAAAGAGCCAGTCAGTAGCCAAACTCAGTAGAAGTCTCTCTGCAATTCATTAAGTCTAATTCTCTTAGAGGTTTCAGAATTCTTTCACTGATTTCCATCCTGGATTTTTCAAGTGCTATCCCTCTGCCTTATAAAATCTCTTTTTACTGAATGCAAGGCTCTGCATATTTGTCCCTTTAAATTTCATTCTAATAAAGCGGAGTGTTTTTATGTTCCTCAAGTAAGCAGCAGAAAACTTTGCAGCTCCTTGATTTCCACTAATAGAGCAACAAATATAGAGATATACTGCTGCTACATAAGTACGGACCAATGGCCTACTTTTTATTGACAAGACACAAGCTGGAACCCCAAAAATGGTTTCTAAGAGGCTCTGACAGGCAGGCTTTGATCTGGAGTATTGCTACCTCTAAAACACAGCTCTTTAAAGTCCCAGCCATCTCTTCTGTTCATGAAAAAGGGGTCCTAATTGCTCTTCAAGGCTCTCAATGTGAGATGCAAGGGAAAGGAGAGTACTCCTGACACAAATCATCATGTGCTAAATATTGTATCATTGTTGTGTATAAGGAGATGAGTGCCCATTCATATTTAATTGGCTTGGGCACCATTGCACCACACTCTGGCTTACTAAGAGTTGCAGCGAGGAAGAGCGTTATCCTGTAGAAAAATACTGAGCCAATGAGAGCCTGACTTCTCTTCTCAAACAAATTTGCCCTTTGATAAGGTTTAAAAGGCACTAATTTTGATATTCGAATGCTGTTACTGGCCTTTATTTATTTTGGAGCATGAGCTGAGCTTAAATTACAAAATACAGCTAACATGTCTGACAGGGACTCATCAACTTCTCTTGTTAAAGAACTGCCATGGTTCTTGTTACGGACTGTGATTATGTGCTGTGTTAAATAAAGCTCATCTTATATTTTGTTTAAACACAAGATGTTTTTAAATTGCCTTCATTTGGGCCATACTTTGAGTCAACTAAAACTATATAAATATAAGATATACTGGAGCTCAAAATTCAAGTGGTTAAAGAAGTGATCATCTAAGGACATCATGTATCCACTAACAGATAGCATACAGATTCCTTTACATTACTTTCAAAAGAGGTAAAAGAGATAAAAGGTAAAGGAAAAATATGCAGAAACAAGGTATGAGAGGACCTTTCAATACATGCCATCAAAGAAACAAAAGACAAAGGAAAAGAAAAACATCTATTAACAAATTACTCAACTCCATAAAATCTGTCCATAACTACTGGAATACCACTAGCCCCATATCTAAACCTTGCCAAATGACACCAAATATCCCCCCCAAAAACCCATCTCCATAGAGACTGTGTCAGCTCCCAAACAGACAAAAAACAAACTAAAAACCAGCAAAAAACAACTTAAACATAAAAAAATCACAAAGAAAGAACAATACAGTATCCACATCTGCACCAAAGAGTAAAACAGTGAAATGTGGATTATTAAACATTAGGTCTCTCTCTTCCAAGTTTCTGTTAATACATGAGTTAATAATTGATCAACAAATTGATTTACTCTGCCTTACAGAAACCTGGTTGCAGCAGGATGATTATGTTAGTTTAAATCAATCAATACCCCCGACTCATTCTAACTATCAGAATCCTCGAAGCACAGGCCAAGGGGGGAGTGTGGCAGCAATTTTCCACACCAGCCTTTTAATCAACCAAAGACCAAGACAGAAGTTTAATTCATTTGAAAGCCTGATGCTTAGCCTTGTCCACCCTAACTGCAAAACTCAAAAACCAGTCTTTTTTGTGATCATCTATTGTCCACCTGGGCCTTACACAGAGTTTCTGTCTGATTTCTCAGACCTTTTGTCTGATTTAGTGCTCAGCTCAGATAAAATAATTATTGTGGGTGATTTTAACATCCATGTAGATGCTAAAAATGACAGCCTCAACATGGCATTTAATCTGTTATTAGACTCAATTGGCTTCTCTCAAAATGTAAAAGAACCCACCCACCACTTTAATCACACTCTAGATCTTGTTTTAACTTATGGCATAGAATCTGAACATTTAACAGTGTTTCCTGAAAACCCTCTCCTGTCTGATCATTTCCTGATTACAT
>VVHJ01065526.1:6969-23316 GCA_015107715.1 Tylochromis polylepis
GGGGGGACCCCCCCCCCCCCCCAAAAAAAAAAAAAAACTCCAGCCATAACGCACGGATTCGATCTTGTGTTTTTAAAAAGTATAATTTGTGCGGAATATTGGATATGCCAGTTTGAGTAATGGCAAGGCTAAGCAGGCAGAAATATAAATACCCACGTCCTGAAGGAGGTGCAAAGCCCCCAGAGCCAGACTGCATGCTCTGTCACTGACCTTGATGGGTGGTTTGCGGGTGATGTGAGAGACCAGGAAGTTCATGGCGATGTCCTCGCAGTTAATGTACTCGTCCACCATATCCCTAATGGCTTGGGGCATCACATAGGAGTACAGGTACGCATAGTACTGCAAGAACACAAGGACAAGGGGGAAATGTGTAAATGATACGCTACAACACAGCCAGATGTAAACCCACCAGGGTGTAGCCGTTTTCTTTTTCTGACCTTATGGAAGAAGGCAGCGCCTGTCAGGACCATGGACAGCTCACAAGAGTAGTTGGAGTTGTAGAGCCAGGACTGATGGTTGACGTCCCACGCATGATACCTCCCAGGAAAACCTACGATGCGATCTCTGGCCTCACGCCACACTCTGAGCCATCGCAGAGAAGTCAACAAAATATTCCAATTTAAACCAGTTAATTAAGACCTACTGAATTAATGCAGGGCGTCTCTACATGTGCAGTTTAGTTTATCAGGATTGCCATTAGCTGAAGCAATACAGCAGCTTCAGCTTCTGGGGTCACAAATCTTTGATAGTGCATATAACATCCTACACAAACAAACAACATACAAACACTCAGCGGCTTACAACACAAACTGTGGCCCATATCAGCAAAAGCATTGTGAGATACTACGTAATAGAACTTAACATTTTAATGAATCACCAATTATTACAGCGCACACACTAATTCAATCAAATAGATATTGTTTTAATAGGTTTCTAAATCCACTTTTACTGTTTTGTTTTTGTTTTTGTTTTGGCAATGAATTCAATTCCTTCAGTTGTATAAACATGTTCTCTTAATTGAAATGTCCTCCTGTAGTCCGTCTGATAGAATAATCTTATCTACACTGAAATGGTACTTTTTTTTTTTTTTTTTTTACGAAATAATTTGAGTCTTTGTAACAATAATATTTATCATGAATACAAATACCAAGTACACTACATGCCGCTCTATTTTCTACCACTTGCACTTCTTTAATCAGATCCATTGTGCCACTAGACCATACTACTGGGTAATAATCACGATGAGACAATATCAAAGCCAGGATTCATCGTCTGATTGATTTGATCTTTTAACTACAGAAATACCGTTTCCCACCTTAGAACCCATCTTATCGATATGTTCTGTCCAGGAGCTTGGTTTCACAGACTCTCTCAACATGCGCAACATTAATGGAAACATTTAACACTGGATTCTTTCTAATTAAATGTTTAGATGGTTCTGCTAGACGTTTCTTCCTGTTAAAAGGGAGTTTTTCCTTCCCATTGTTGCCAAGTGCTTGCTCAAAGGCGGTTTTTTGATTGTTGGCATTTTCTCTCCATTATTTTAGGGTCCTTATTTTACAATATAAAGCACCTTGAGGCGACTGTTGTTGTGATTTGCTGCTATATAAATAAAACTGAATTGAACTGAATGTGCACTGTGGCAAAAACAAGACATCCCCACCAAAAAGGGAATGGTTTTGCAGCTGGTGGCCACAGACCATTGTCCTATTCCTCCTAAGTGATATTTCTCTAGTTTTGATTTTTGTTATTATCACTACTGGTATCATGCAGCCCATTCAGACTGCATCGATAGTCCGGCTCCTCCAGGATGGAACATCCATATGTGCTTGTGCACGAATAGGTTTGCTGCATCTCCCAGCGGAGTCTCAAGAATGTGGAGGAGATGCCAGAAGATGGGCGACTACACGAGGAGAGCTGGACAGAGCTACAGCAGCAGGACCGTATCAGAAAACATCCCTTGCGTGAGGAAAAGCACAAATGACCTCCATTAGCCTACTCTGTTTTCTGACTGACTGAATAGACTCTGTAAGGGCGGAACGACAGACTGACATCCTTTTGTGGGACCTGTGCTCACAGACCAGCAGCGTGTAGTTCCACTGCCAGGGGAAGCCACAAGCACCGGGTCAGCCACTTGTGCCCAATCTCTTCAAACATCATGTTGCAGGCATCATAATGTTTGTCAGCGTCTCCAGACTCCATCACGCCTGTCACATGTGCTCGGTGTGATCCAGCTCTCGTTTGTCAAGAGAGCGGGTGCCAGTGGCTGACCTGCCAGTTCTGGTTTATACTTCGTAACGGGACAGATTGTTATCCCTGAAGTTTAACTGGCTTTGTGTTCCACTGTGATGATTGAGTGTTCGCTTAATTTCTTTGAGCAGTGTACAAATCAAAAGTGACACACTTTTTGAGAAATAAACACTGGGCTTGAGGATAGAAGACTTTTGCATTAGGGAGGTTTAGAGGCATTAGCTGACTTAACTATTGTAGCTTATGTATTTTTATTGACATAATTTTACCTGTTTTTACACATGAAAAACTGCACCGACTTTATTTTTGTTATTTATTTCAAAGTTTTTAATCTAAAAAAATAAATAAATAAATGACCAGTTTTAAACAGTTTTCAGCCCTTATACAGTTTTATAACATTTTGCAAAATTCAGCCATCAAACACCAATAAATGCCATTTGATTTGGTTATAGTCAGACAATGGGGAAAAACGCCAGCTAATATTAATATTTGGTCATTATATCAGTGCACTCCGTTTGTAGAGTCAGTAAACTCTAATGCTTGGCCTCAACTATGCAGTCGCACTGAGTGATCTAGATGTACAAAGTGTGTAAAAACAGCAGCACTGTGTGTCTGAAAGTGAATTTGATTAAGTAATTTAATGGCTTTTATTCATAAATGAGCATTTGACATGTTTGAAGACTTCTTAAGCAACATGTAGACACCGTGTGATGGTTCCCTTTTATTTTAGAGTTAATCGTGGATTTTTGTGTTTGGATTTGAAGAATCTGTGCATATGCTGCCCTTTCAAATCCATCTGTTTCAACTTGTAAGCCAAGTAAGCAATGTGACCATTTTCCTGTCAAGCATTAATTATTTTCTTTTCCATTAGTATATAGCCTTCCCCCCCCCCCTTATGATTCACTGCAGGAATGTGCACAAAAAGTGTTTCTATATATCAAATTGGACGCTTGAAATTCCTACCTCGGACTCATGGAGCTAAGATATCTCAAAGAGCAAATTAAAGTCTCGAATGAGTTCATGTGAGACCACTTAAAATGTCTAACGCACTCGGCTGTGCTCCTCTTTGGCGAGAGCGGAGATGGGGAAACATTCCTGTGTAATTCTGGGGGAGTTTGAGATAATTCGTGCTAAATGACCCCGGCGTACTCATGCTCGGCAAGTGAGTTTTTGCCTGCCTCGACAAGCTGCTGCAGCACCGAGTCGTAGACAAGTCTGACAGAGGGGAGAGGTTGTAAACCAAAATAACTTAACGGCGCGCTTGATCGTTTAATTGGTTTAAGCACGGCCTTCATATTCAGCTCATCTGAGTGCTGTATGGGCAAGACGCTGACAGCACATTTCCCTTTTATTTTCTATACTTTGGTCTCCAGCGGGAGGTTCAGTCTCTCTGTCGGCTCCAGTGTTTTTGAGGAAAGTGATGCTTCTGCATTATTTTGAACATTTTCCCTTCCTTCTGTTTAACCCAATGTTTGTGTTCAGTTTTCTTCAGAAGCACTTTTCTTGAGAAAAGCACTGGGCACAACTTAATATCTTTAATTTATCTATGAATTGTTTCTCCAGTTAATGACTTGCAAGACAAAACAACACCAATAAAAATGAAAATAATTAAACAAGTACTGTGCTTTGTATTTGTAATTAGCTCCCTTTTTAGAGCTCTGCTATCACATCAGAATTAAGAGGATTTTTTTTTTTTCTGTTGATCTTTGTCGCAAAAGTCTAATTAAATCAACTTTTCATCTTCAATGTTGCAGCAACATTTCCACGGTGGGTTAATGTGCTTTCAATAAGCACAACGAAACACCAAATGTAATGACAAGTGTGCACCAGGCGATACCAAAAACATTTTTCTTCACTATCGCTGACCTGAACCCAAACATGATCTCATCGTGGCGAAGGTGAGCGTCGTCGTCGATAGACAGGATTGCCTCGGTTTCTACGGCATCCCAGGGCAGGAAGCGGTTGTTGAGGCTGTTCTTTTCTGTGCGGACCACCTGCAGGCAGGAGAGGAGAGGCAGCAAAGCTTTAATAAAAGGCACGTTTTAGAGAAGTAGTAGTAGTAGTCTAGATGAGATCTAGTAGTACCTGCTTATGTAGTAACTGCTTCTAAAAACGCTAAAGTCTGTTTCCTGTATCTTACTGCAAATCGCTGTTAGATGTAAGCTGTTAAGCTGAAGTGCTTTAAGTGCACTTTATTCTAATAGGTTGCCAAAAATGAGCATTTTCAACACCAGTTAGAGCCCAAGTCCATATCAGTCAGCCCGTAATGATGCTGATGACAGATGCGTATTGGTAGCTGTGTTTATTGTTTGGTGCATCATGTGAAAACCTTTTCGGGAATATAACTCAGAAAGATGATGCCTGAGGTAATCTAGAACTAATGCCATCGCATAGCTTGATCAACACGGGGCTCTGTCTCCATTACAATCTCAGAACCGTGTGTAGCGCATACAACAGAGTAACATCTCAGCTGAGCAGATGGTGGTGTGGAGTCTTCACATTAAACTGCGAAGTAGTTTGTAAAATACATTCCTGAACACTTAATAAACTACGACGTCATCATTCTTCCTTTTTAATACAGCTCTAACATAGCAGCTCTGCAGTGTAGTCATTTACACGTTCTTCCAACAAACAGATCCCTGGTGCAATCCCGGGAGGAGATGCATCCATTCGGGGGTTACGTCAGGAAGGGCATTGGGTACAAAAACGCTGCCGAATCAAACAGGTGGAGCTACCTGTTGTTGTGACCCTCTGTGAATAAGGGGGCATCTGAAAGTAACACACTGCACGCATAAATGCTCTGCCCTGCTGAGAGGAAAAAAAAAAAAAAAAATTCCCATCTGGATTTAACTAAGTAAGTAGGTAAGAATGAATCACTGGATAATTAGTGCTGTGATTAATATGTTTCAGCTCGCAATAGGGATAGAGGTGAACTGAAACCTATGATGATGAAATACATATGAAAAAAATACATAAATAATTATACACGTATAAACACACACTGAATGATCGTGACTGTCAATCACTTAAACATGTGGTGAAATCAAATCTTAAATTGAAAGTAGATGTTACGGCTGTGTTAAACAGGTAAAGTAAAGGCACTCTCACATGCACAAAGCAAAGACAACTCAAGTGACTAAGTGGCTAAATTGGGGGGGTGGAAAGGCTTCAATTTGCCAAGGAGTATAAAGACTGGACTCTGAAGTAATGGAAAAAGGTCCTGTGGTCTAATGAGTCCTCCATTACAGGGCGATGGGAGCATGAGGGTAAGAAGAGAGGCGGATGAAGTGATACACCCATCATGACTAGTGCCTGTCATTACAAACTTGTCAGGGAAGTGTTATGATCAAAAAAATGAAGTCAGCTGACTACCTGAATACACTGAATGAAAAAGTGGTTCAGGAGCACGGACCAATGTCCAGACCTCAACTTCACTGAGAATATTTGGGTTGCGCTGGAGAAGACCTGCAGCGGTCTCCCATCACCGATAGAAGATCTTGGAGAAAAATTAATGCAACGCTGGACAGAAATAAACTCTGTGACATTGCGCAAGCTTATCACAACGATGCCACTGTGTGACATTTTTGGGGTATAGGAGAGTGTGTATATAGCAGTTTTGCTCCCTACATACTGCTATATGCCTCCAAAATGATGCTCTATGATTCAGTTAATATATTGCTTAATCGTTATCTACAATTTGTAAGGAAACAAAATGCTCGTAACTTGTTTTTTTGCTATCAATCATCACATTAATCGGTTAATTTAGCTGATTATTTTAACCAGATTAATCATTAAAATACTTCACTGACAAAGATGGTGAATATCAATTTCAGTCTGGCACCACCAAATTCTTTAGTACCTCCCCATCAGCTCGCCACATGTGAAGAAAGTCAGTGTGACAACCTAATGGTGTGGATGTGAACCACATGAATATTTGATTTTTCATCCTTAGTTCAAAGGAAAAAATTTTATTATTCATGGGTGTCAAGCTTCTTCAATCCTTTTAGCAAAGCTGCTGGTAATTTGTATGGACTCCAACAGATTTTCAAAGAGACTGATCCTCATGTACTCGAAGAAACTTTTCATCTGACACATCAAACATCGCAGGTTACCTTTTTGCATTTCAGAGAGAAAGGATGAGCATGAGATGATTTCCTTACTTAAAAAAAAAAAAAATAAACTAAAAAACTACTATAACAACGTCATTTAGATAAATCTTTGTACGTAAAAAAAAAAAAAATCTTTCTACACTCACCACAATGGGCAGGCCAATGTCTGGCCACAGCAGGTCATCTGAAGGAGGCTTGGGAGAATTCCACACTACCACTACCTTGTTAAGGTATGGCAATCCATTCAGCCTCTCGAGAGAGTTCATCAAGACCTCCTCCCTCTCATAAGTCAGCATGACTACAGTGAACTGCTCTCGGGGCACGTTCCCACCCAGAGCAGCCTGAAACTCCTTTCCAGAGCCTCCTGTACCTCCTCCAATAGGCCTGAAACCAGTACCTGAGCCAAGGAATTTGGCTTCAGAAGGCAGGACCGGGTCAAGAGGAGTGTGTGGAAACAGGTGAAAGGGCCCCGGGGCCCGGTTCCATGATCTGTAAGTGTCTGCAGCTGTGTATGTGAAGTTGCGGAGAAAGCGTGGAGAGGCATAAGGAGGTTCCGTCTCGACAGGACCCAAATCCAGATCACCATTGTCGGCCAGGTTGGCATCAGTCCCAGCCAGCTTCCCGGCTTTGTGAGGAATCTCATGAACTGGCTCTTCTTTGATGGGTGCAGCAGGAACTTGGATGCTGGTTCTGATACTGGCCAGAATGGTGTTAAGAACATTTTCTGAGGTTGAGAAGTACGTTTCCCACAGAAAGCGGCCCTGTCGCCTCATAGCCAACATGTCATTGTCTGACAGGCTCCTCAAGAGGAAATGTAGCTCTGTTACACGGGGCTTGGGGACCAAAATGGCAGCTTCACTCCAGCGAATAAACTGGTGGTAAGGCAGTCGGGAGTGGTCCCCCAGGACAACTGGGATAGCCCCCACTTCTAAAGCCTCAAATAGCCTCATCCCAAAGCCTGCCGTTGCTACAAGCTGACCATCCCCTGCAGCAATCACCAGGGCAAAGGTAGAAGCCTTGAGGACCTCCAGTCTATCTTCTCTCTCTCCACAAAGGGCCCACTCTGTTGGCAAACTTGGCCTTGGGTTCTTGCAGGTGAATTCGACCAGGACCTGATCCAAGTGGCTGTCCTGCACTGCCTTTAAAGTGCCGATTATGCGATCGTCATAATCGGCTGGTGGATCTCCTTCCATTTCCTCCTCGAAAGACTGAGGCGGTGCTTCCTGTAAGCTACTCCTCAGGGACTCCACCCTCTCCCCCTGGAATGTGAAAAGGTATTTCCTCTTCACAGGAACTTGAGGTGGCACTTCTAAAAAGTTGGGTTCAGAGAGGGCATGAACCAGCGGGGACACAACCAGGTCAAAACCCTCACGGTACTGCTGCTCCAGGAAAGTGGACTGAGCAACTGCTGCTCGCCCTGTGCTCACATTATACAGGAAGTTCTGTGTCATAGACTTTCTAGAGAGATGCACCAGTACATGATTGTGTCCATCAGACCTCCAGTAAGGAAGAGCTTTCAGTTGCTTCTCCAGCTCTGAAGGAGATGGCAGTGGGAAGGAGGGGGACTCCTGTAGTTCTCCTACCAGTACCACATACAGACAGGCAATGTTGGGGTTATTAGTTACATAAATGTTGCTCTTAACTGATGCAGCAAAAGCCTGCTTCACCAGAGGGTCAATATAGCTCCCCCATGGGTAGGAGTCTGTGTCATAGACATATACAGGGAACCCAGATGTAAGGGGACAGCGCGCATAGTCGAAGCAGGAGCGCAGGCGGCAGGAGCGTGGAGACTTGGGTGGTGGCAGCCCCGGATCCTCCTTGTCGGGAAGTAACCTGACGGGCAACGACAGCTTGGGCTGGTTCTGGGCCATCAGTTCTTTATAAGAATGCTCCGTCTGGCTGATAACATTTTTCAGCTGTAGCAGATCTTGCTTGGCGCTATCGATGCTGCGTTTGCAAGCCTCGATGCGCAGGTTAAGTCGGGCGATCTCCCCGTTGAGCTCCTGCCTCTTTGCCTCCAGCTGCAACAGCTCCTCACTGACCGACTCGCGGATACGGCACAGGTCCTGCACATGTTTGGCCTCGCACAGCTCACCGCCAGGCCGGGGCCCAAAGATGTGCTTGTCGCGGTCCCCAGCTTCATCAATGGTAGTGAGGTAGTAGTGGGCAATAAGCGGGAAGAAGACCAGGATGAAGAAGAGCATGAAACTGAGCCATGTGAGACGCACGCGACGAAACATCCACGGCTGGCCTCCAACGCCCACGCCGCCACCGTTACGCTGCATTGTTGACTCTCTCAGTCTGTTCTTCGTCCCTTCAGGGAACCATTGCTCTGGGGAGCAGCAACAGCCATGGCCGACCTTGTCAACAAGGCAGTGGAATAGACACTAATTCATCAAACCTGGGGTATAACTCTATCCTTCTGCGAAGGTCATCCGAGGCTGATTACTTCTCCTTAAGAGTCCTGCGGGTATTGGCTAGAGATTGAGCCTCACCTGTACTCTGATATGAACTCTGATGAGTCATAGTCTGCACAAGCTAATGCCATTCTGTTTTTGTGAGCTCTGGCTATTAATCCAACTCTGGGTGAGAAGACAGCCCCACATCTGGGGAGGGGTTCCTCCTCGTTGGGTGATGCAGGGAATACATAGCTACTCAGAGGTCAGAGTGTGACAGCTGAGAGGGGCCGGTTCTATCCATCTTTCATCCACCCCTCATGAGAAATTCCTCCAGAGACTGAGCCGCAGAAATCCACTCTCTCCTTCTTCTTGATTCAGAAACCTGAGAGGGAGAATAGCAGAAAAAAGAACTAATGAATGACAACAATTATTCTTTTTATTCTTGCTACAGATGTCTGTTTAACTGCAAGAAAAGCTGTTTGGCAAAAATATTTACATTTTTTTCATGCACCTCAAAATGTACAGCTGAGCAAGATGTATAATTCTGTTTGATGAAGGTTGGGTGCAGTTAGTAAAGCAAACTCATTAGCCGCAGCAGGGTTGGTCACTTGTCACTTTCCCATTAATAAGGGCGGCCTAGTTTGTTTACTTAAATATGCAAGAGGTGAAAAGCCCAGAAATATAAATGCAGTTAATAACTGTGTATATGGAATATTTACAGCTAAGCTTTCCACATCCAGCTACAATAAATATTTCTGTATAGAGCAAGGCTTTGCAGCTTATCCAGTTTTTTTTTGTTGTTTTTGTTTTTTGCTGCATTCTGTGCATGACTGCCTGGTGAAAAAAAAAAAAAAAAACATCCGTATGCTGCAAAATACCAGGGGGTAGGTATCTTTTTCTTTCAATTGTTCTCTCTCTTTAAAGTCACACAGAAAGAGCAGAAAACAGGGGAGAGCCATCACTGCGAAACTACAAACGTACAGTGAGCCAACACCAAGAGTACCTCGAGCAAATCTCATTAAAGGCCTCCGCCTGCATCCCAGCCTCATCAGTGCCTCAAATTACTGAGCATCCTTGATAACAGTTTATCCCAGAGAGTGATGCTGAATTATCTTCACTGGCTCAGGAGAGAAAAAGGCTCAGGCACACACAAAAGAAACCAGCTGTAGGGTTCCTAGTTTTATTTCAGTTTCTGAGGCCAGTGGAGGTATGTGCAAGAATAACCTTGCGT
This sequence comes from Tylochromis polylepis, assembly GCA_015107715.1. Lineage (NCBI taxonomy): Eukaryota > Metazoa > Chordata > Actinopteri > Cichliformes > Cichlidae > Tylochromis > Tylochromis polylepis. The sequence goes on from VVHJ01065526.1 coordinate 16,959, forward strand.
ACTTTACAGCTCAGAAGTGGTTAAAAAATAAAAAGAAGGGGGGGGGACCCCAAGAGCTGCATTTTCAGTGTGCAGATGTTGGGAAAAGATAGCTCTAGGGCAAAAACCAGCAACACTGAAAGTCACAGCAGCTCCTCTTCCACAGTCCTGAATGTCTCTTAAAGACTCTTACATCATAAGCATAATCTAACTTTCACCACAGACTGTTTCTTTCTAGAAGCAGCATGCTACAGCTCCATCACACTACAGCACAAGCCCTGAGGATGTCGAGCGAGAGGCCAAGCGCCAAACAGCCCTTATCAAATACATTACCAAACCAACAACACTGAGAGCGAGCCTCGATAAAGCAAGTCAGACTGACATAGTCGCAGAGACCAGATGAATGCAGGTGGTGTTTACCTTTTGCCAACATAACAGCTCCTCTTGATAAGGTTGTTATTCCCTGGGCTATTGGTAGATTCAAACATCTGTGGATGTAATGCTTTCATTGCTGCCTGGTTTGATCACAGCGCACGCAGATAAGATCTTAAAACAAACTGAGGAAAAAAAGCCATTTTTCATTCTGTCTTCTTCAAGTGATCACTTTGCCTTGCTGCATTTCTGATGTTTAGAGATTACGGTGCCCTGAAAAACTGCATCCTGCAATACAGCTCCTGTGCATCTGTCTGTGAGCATGCCTGTCAAGGAGAGGAATGAGGAAAAAGGCCGGCCAATCACATGACAGACATGTGATCTCGTCTTGCCTAAAATGACTGCCATAAATCTGCAAGTTTGTGAAAGCCGCAAGTCTGAAAACATTGCATAATATCAGTAAGTGAAATCTGTAAAAGATTTGTTTTTCTGATGACAAGACATTCTTCATGACTTGTGTGCAGCTTTGTGTAAATGTTTTGGGGGTTTTTTCCCTTTGGACGCGTAGGTCATGCTTTTTCTTGCTTCTAGATTTTTATTAAATATTTTTAAATCTCAGCAAGTTTTTTTTTTTTTTTTTTAAGTCATTTCACCCTACTGATGAGCACCTGTTTAGAATATTTGTAAAAACATGGCAGCACTCCGATTTTTCATCTCTTTCTTCATCCACACTCCAAGGGATGTGTTGAAGAGCAACTTGGGGTTAGTATCTTGCCCAAGGATACTTTGGCACGTAGACTGCAGCAGCCAGGGATCAAACCACCAACCTTCCACCAACCTTAGTGGATGACCTGCTCCACCTTCTGAGCTACAGCCACCCCAAATGTGAAAATCTTCACATTACCAGGAGTGAATTCTCAAAAAGTTCTGCTTGAAAAACCATTGAAACGACCAGCTAAACACTAAATACATATAAGCAAGCAGTGATCATTTAACTGGCTAATAGTTCGAGCTGCGAGTGCAACAATTTTTTTTTTTTTTAATGAACACTTAGTTTGTCAAAGATGTTTATTTATAGTTATTTAAATCAAAAGAGGAAAGAAAAAATTACAAATGTTTGCCTCCTTTTGTTTTGATGATTTAAGAATAATTTAATAACCAAACATAGATTGCTGAAAGCATTCATCAACTCACTGATTCTTTGTTCTAGTGCAAATCAGAGCTGTAATATGCAGCAACACACAGACTGAGGCCACTCTGATACTTCCTCATTTACAGTATTAAAATAACTTTAACATCAGTGGCTGATTTCAATTTTCTACATGTTTTAGTCTCGGGGTATCAGTGTGCAATAGATATATTACAGGCAACAAATGTGGAACTACACACATGAATGCAGAGCATCACAAGTTAATATGAGATAGTCCTGCACAGTAACTACAGGCCTGCTTTCTGCTTTAGCTAGGAAGGTACACACAGAAAGCTCCCAGTACATATGACCCTGTGAACGCTGGCCTGACCCCAGTCCTGCTGCTAAGTGATGTGCCTGAGGTGCAGAGTGACCGAACGGGAACTATCACAACAGTCTGATTAATCACTGCATGACTGCCAGTGTCACCGGGGTAATGGCAGGCAGATGTTGGCAAACACTACTGCCGCGTCTAATCCGAAGCCAAAAACATGCTGGCCTAAAACTCTGCCCATAGCTGCTTCTGGGAGACAGAGCCACACACACACACACAAAACTAAATCTCAGTCCCTTCAGTCATAACTTTCTAATCTGCAGACTGTCTGCCCCCTGCTACAGGCGGCTTAATCTCACTGCTGTCTGCATGGAAAACACATGGGACAGCATTGATCACTGTGGACTTACTTTGTGGGGATCAATGATAACGCCATCATTACCTACAGCTGAGCTGCAAGCTGGTTTGGTGTGAAGCACCTAAAGGGCTGTTACTGTAGCCATTTCCACTTGTGGGTTTTTGCAGAATAGATGTAACAGTGCGCTACATAAAACACTTAAATGCAGCAATACCGACGTGCCCGTCCTTGCCTTCACCTTATACATCACGGTGTGCACTTACAATGTTACACAAAGCCACTTTACAACTCTAACTGAATGGCCGCAGACAGCAAATGTCATAATTATTCACATAGATTTTCCATTATGATTGCTAATCTCTGTATATTATAGTACGAATATAACATTACTCAAGTAGAAAATCAATATGCATTTGATATGCAATCCATTCATTTTTCAGAGGATGAAATCCTCCGATGCTATTAAACCAAGAGCTCTGTAGTCTTCTCAAGGGAAAGGAGAAGCTCAAGCACAGCCGCCTAGCTGATGACCCAGATAAAAAAAACAACCTTTTGCTCCACATGGTGTGCAGTGAGCAAGCAACGACTCAGTCAGCAAATTGCTGGTTAGGCCTATGAATAACACAGACCGTGGTAGTCCAGGGGTGTTAATTTGATTTAGGGGAATAAAAACTGGTTTGACGCAGTAAGGACTGGTTTTAATATTAATCCAGATCAAATTCACAGCTTGAGACAAATCAGAAAACAAAACATTTAAAGAAAAAAAAAAATGTGGGACAGAATCTATGTTGTGATGTTTGAAGACTTTCTGCAAACAGAAGAGGTCTGGATTTAAAAAAAAACATATTCATGTGAGGTGAAAAGAATGACAGCAGCAGGTGCTTGGCTCAGAGCCTGAATGAAGAAGTGGGGGCGCTGCTGGCATTTGAGGGCAAGAGCTTGTATAAATGTTTGAACAGTCTCTGCAACCTGGCAGTGCTTTTTGAGACGGTCCTGAAAATCCTTTAAGAAACACAGAACACAGACAGCAGTGACATTCTGTTGTAACAGGTTTTTACTTGGCCACAATTGGTTCAACTCAAGGACCACGTCTCATGAGTGGGGGTGGGGGGGGTGAAACGGAGGAAGGCTGCTGCTGAAGCAGCTGGTGAATGAGTGAAAGCTGAAGTTTTTGAGGAATGACATATCCTGCAACAAAGTCGAGAGCGAGGGTGTTTTTCTGCCAGGCGATGATGAGTCTGACAGACAGCGAGAAAAAGTGATTCTAGGGCAGGAGGAAATATTTAACTGCCTGTATTTTCTTGTAAAAGCAGCTTTGATTATTTTTTTTTTAATATCTAAAGAAAATAAGTTGTATAATAGTTGTGTTGTGTAACTTTTGCACTGGTAAATGTTCCAACATGGGATTTTTATTCAGTTAAATGTTAAAAATAGAATATAATTAATGAAAATAAAAATCTAATGAATTACTTATTATTCTATTATGAATCCTTATATGGGAGTAATAAGTAATAAACCTGGTCACTCCTATAAAAAACGGCCGGTTACACCACTGCCAATGACGTGAAATAGCTGAGCCAATTGTTTCCACAGCTTGCAGTATACTTAAAAGACAATGTTCAAAAATAACACAGCCCAAGGACAAAGTTGCAATGCATCACACAATACAGTACAGTAGACTACAGTATCACTCTAGTTTCAGCCACTTAGCACTTACTGCAGCAGTGTGAAGCTTATATGCACTGTAGGACCGGGACCACTTATTGTAAAAGATTGTGAAATCAATTTTTTTTTTTTAAATCTATAAATAAATGATCTACACCTATTACCTTACAGTAGAGATCTGAGGGGATATCAAGTTTATCATATTTGCATTTTATTTTACTACTTGTTATTTTCTTAGCTGGGGAGCATATGTAAAAGGTCAAACAGTCTTTCTTGTCACTTTAATGCATCACTAACATAGCGCTGTAGTTAAATACTAGGCAAAACCGAAACCTTAATTTAAATGTACACAGTTCTAGCTTACTGCACCAGTAAGAACAGGTCTTCGGAGAACACGCTTCTGCACTTGAGAAAGGCTTAATGCCTGCTGGGACTCCAGGTTACCCTGATGCATTACTCTCTCCTCAAGGGGCTTTGGGCTCATTGTGCTTGCATACTACCCTTCCCATAATTAATTGTGATTTCATCGAGGAGTTCGAAGCATGGCATTCCCTGTGGAGGTGATGGGGTGGTGGGGAGGTGGAGGCAGCTGCAGGGAAGGCACAGTGGTAGGGCTGTGCGAGGGGAGCAGCTGTTGTAGCCATGGATCACAGCTCATCTGCAGACAGCTGACAGAGGCATCTCAAGGACTTTTATCACTGGCATGTTACAGAAATAACTGTAAGGCACTCGTAGGAGTTATGACAAGACAAGAGTACTTGATTAAGGCTAACAATTAATGGGCCTATTTAAATTGCTGAAGCTACTTGATGAGTAAGCATCAGACCTTGCTTGAAATATTTCATTTTATTTCATTTGTGATGGTTGCCGTTTCATTTTGTGGTTGTAAATATGCTTCCAGAATAAGCACATAACAGTGAATGATGTTGCAACTTTATGTGCTTTAACAATTACAAAAATCACACCGATTCCAAACTAGTTCAATCTCTAACTATTATCACCTTCTTCTTTCAGCTTTTCCCTTTTGGGGACACCACAACGGACCATCCGCCTCCATCTCACCCTGTCCCTAGAATTCACCACTGTCACACCAACGCTCTGCTCTGCATGTCCTCCTTCACTACATCCCTGACTCGTCTTTGTGGTCTTCCTCTTTTCCTCCTGCCTGGCAGCTTCATATTCAGCATCCTTTCCTAATATTGCCACCATCCCTCCTCTGCACATGCCCAAACCACCTCAGACCCTCTTCTCTGGCTTTGTCTCCAAACTGCTTAACCTGAGCCATCCCTCTGATATACTAATCTCTAATACCAGAATCTTATGTTCCAAATGCATATCATAATGCATTATCCGTATACTGTGCATGTGAATGAAAAATGATCAGACTTTTCTCTTTTATATTATTCAGTGTCTTCCCACAAGTACAAGTGGTTTGGATGAAATTCCCAGGTATATTTGCCAAATGTCTAACATATTTTATTATTATCATCATCATCATCATCATTATCCTGTCTAAGAAAATGTCATCTACAAACTAGCAGACAATCCTCACACTCTTTTTTTCACCCCAAAGTGAGCCCTGATGCTTCCTCTAATTCATCGTGTTTGATTGATTTCACACAGTAGTCAGATGTACTCCATCTCTGTTTTAGACAGGTCTGTTGCTAACAGAGGATCACACTAAGCACAATGAAAGCCCAGAGGCTGCAAAGCAAGGACAAGAATGATAACCATCAGCTTCAGTCCAAGACAGTGGACCAAAACTTCATCTGGAACTGATTAAATTTTTCAGTTATTTGGTTGTCATAGAGTACTTGACAAATAAAATATCTGAGGATGAGAAACAAAAATATTACTTCTTAATATTTCATTTAAGAAAGCCGCACTCATGGACACATTCCCCACCAACCGCAACTGTCACAAATCAATCTAAATCTGTTGAAAAACACTGTAGGGGTAGGCTAAACACTACTAAATTATGCAATGCATTTCAACACCACCACAAGCGACACCCTCCATGATGATCTTACAATTTAAAAAAAATTGCCTCTCTCTGGCAAGATTCCTGCAATAAATCTTTACTTTATGAGTTTTACGATGTTCAGTTTGTGTTGCAGAGAGACTGCAGTGATTTTACCAAGGTCTTGTCATCTAATAAAACAAACAAACAAACAAAAAAACACCAGGGACTGAGTGCGTTTAACATACATATCATAAACACAGAAGCTATTTTTTGGGAATATGCATTGGGGGAAAAAAACAAAACAAAAAAAGACATCAATTGTAAGGTTTCCCATAACCCAAATCACAGTACTCCATCACACTGGTGCAGGATTCACTACCTAACACAAAAGTCTGCCACTTACATATACATATACATATATACATATATATATATATATATATGAATGAGAGAGAGAGAGAGAGAGAGAGAGAGAGAGCGAGAGAGAGAGAGAGAGAGAGAGAGAGAGCGCTCCTAAAATAAGACATCCCAGATCTGAATGAATGAAATATTCTTATT
>VVHJ01065536.1:3748-17063 GCA_015107715.1 Tylochromis polylepis
CGAGGACAAGGGGGGGGGGGGGGGGGGGAATGGTGCTTATTCTGTAATAGAGCAACAAACAGGCTAGAGAAATTCCTAACAACCCAAAAGAAGTGATCAGTTGAAGGTGATCAAGAGGAAAATCTCTTGTGCGGCAGTGTTTGCATTCCTGGCTGTATTTTATGAGGATTACTTCTGGAAGACAGATAAGAAGACATTTTCTGACAAAAGTTTTTATTGCAGATGGACCTGGTTCAGCTTGGATAAAACAGAATTGACTCTTGTTCAAGCAATGAATCAGTACATTGTGGATTAAGGCATCTATTGGGATTATAGCTGTGCACATTTGGATGAAAATACTTTTTTTCCCATCCAAATTAATTGGCAGTAGTTTATTATGGTAAGGACTGGAGTCCAAAAAGATTGAGTTAGCAGCTTAACCATCAGCAGGCAGCTTAATTCTGTCTTAGTCTGTTGATAGAATATTTTTGTTTGATCCAGAGAAAGGCATATAATTTAAATCAGATGCTAAATAAATTTGCATACATTTAATGACACTTAAAACAAAGCGTGCAAACCAGTTACATTTTGGCAAAGCAGTGTGCTCTGAGTGCATTCCCAGGTGCATCTGCTCATTGTCATTAAAAGGTGAGCCAGACAGCATTAGTCAGTGACCTGAGATCTCCAGGCCATCTCTGGGCAGCCTGCTGGCTGCTGCAGCACCTGTTGCCAGAATGGAAAGCATGCATGTTACCTGGAGAAACATTAGTGGAATTTAAACTGTTTGATTTTGGCCCTGCACTTGCACGTGCACTTATTACATGCAAACTATTTATCATTACCTTAGATTTGCATTAGTAAAATCTCTCTCTCTACTTGGATTGCCTTTGAAAAAGAGAACCTAAGCATCAAAGCACATCAACTCTGTATGGTTGTGGAAAGTATGGCATGCCTTAAATGTTATTTTAAGTTATTAATAGTGCAGTTGACAGCATTGGACAATTTATTTCCCCCTTGTTTTTACAGTGCATTTGATGTTGGTGACATTTCATAGTGTGCAGTGTTTTCTTCCTTTTAGAATGTGAACTGAGGTTGCTGTAAGCAGAGAGTACAAAGAACCTGCAGATTATTATGTTCAAGAAAACACAGCTTGATTTACTTATTTACCAGTACACAGTTTTATTGATTGAGTAACCAATAAATGGAATCAAGCAGTAGTTTTCTTTTTGTAATTTTGCCACATCTTCGGTATTCTTAAACAGGGAAATAGCTTGCCAATTTACTAAGACGCTTCATCTTCCTTTGTATGGGTTTAATGAGAAACAGATGGAAAAAAATACCCCTGGAATCCACTGAAGAATGCCAACTCATCGTGTTTTCTTCGGCCAGATTAAGATCAAGTCCACACTAGTGCGTCTTTTCTGGAGGGTTTTTTCCATTTGCTGTTATGCAATTTGCAGCAATCTGAATGCAGTGACAATAAATTAAAGTTTCACTATCTCATATCTAGCTAAAGTTCTTCTCCTTCCCTCTCTAAACTCACCTCTGAGCAGGATAATCACATATTTAAAGTTTTTTTTTTCCTATAAAAATAATTGCTTCCTACCTTAAAATGTCTTAGAAGTAACTTTCCACCGTTGACTTCTTTAATATGCAAGGGTCAGTTCCCCCCACCACTCCACTGCCTCTCTGAAGTTTGAGTATACTTGCTATCCTTCAGCTCTGTTCACTGCTCTAAAACTACTTTATACTTAACTATGGCAAGTTGTAATTCAGTCATACATGTTCAGGATGGTACACAGACTCTCTATGTTGATTTTAATGCACAGGAATAAGTGGAATCAAGTTTGAAAGTTCAAGTGCTGAACATATTGTTATTTCTCTTCCCAATGCCAGTACTGGTGCAAAAGAAACTGTCCTTTCTCAAATTTTTGTTGTAAATCAATCCATCTTCTTTGCCTCGGGCCTGAAGATTTATTTATAGTTAAGGGTCGCGTTATCTGTTATAATTTCTATGCTTCCCCATTATTGGTTTCATATATTTTGTGATGTGGCAGGAGGAGGCGAGGAAGCAGGGAAAGGTATGTAGTTTACCATCTCAGCTACACGAGATGATAGTCTCGTGTAGCTGAGACTATCATCTGAGGATACATTTTGAGCTCTGTGTCTTTGCCCCTCGGGCCTTTTGACATTGATAACAAAGTGGATCAAATATCTTTATCTCTGTCACTTTTACAGTACCTTTCTGATAAGCTCTCAGGAAAAACTGCTGATAACCAGGTGATGTCAAAACCATCAAACATTCTGTTTCACCTCAAATGTTGAAATGGTTCCCAGTGACCACTGTGGTAGTTCAGCCCTGGGCTTCCTCAACAACCGTTAAAACATCTGTAAACACAAAGCAGCCTGTGATAGCATGAGCAAACACATGCAGCCTGTGCCTTTCCCAAGCTCACCACTGCACAACGTCCAATCTGGACAGCTGCTCTTCTCACTAGGGCTTAAATGGAAAATGCTCTGTATGGGCTTTTTTATATACCTAAAAAATATTATTACAGTAAGAATGCAGTCTTGTGCAGTATGTGAGCCACCCTCAGCATTATGCTTTTGGAGTCGTTTAAAACCATTTTGTTGCTCCGCTTATGGACTTAAAAGAGGCTTCCTGGAATTCTGTGTGCAGCATATTTATGTCTGTTGTTAGGCCAGCCACAGAACAAGCCAAGAGTAGACATTTGGAGATGCTCCTATGTAGTTAAAGGCTTACCATAGTGATTAGAGGCTGTGTTAGTCATTTCATTCTATCTATCCTTGCTCACATACACATACACACTCACACTCACACTTTCCTTTTTCTTTTATTTTCTTCCACAACCTTCCTTCCTTCCTTCCTTGATTGTCTGTGTGACTCAAAAGGACCTCACTCCTTAAGCACATAGATTGATTCTGTTCAACGGAGCTGTGTTCCTTACCACAGAAGTGGTAACTAGTGGTAACCATGCAGAGGTTTGGTCCATCTGGCTTGTACACACAATCCACAGCTACATCTGCTTCAAAGACAAGCAGTGGGTGTGAGCTTCAAAGTTGGGGCCTTGTGTGGGTAATGGTGCCTGAAGTTAAACACAAAGTTGGAAAAGCAGAAAAGAGACATGCATATTGTAGATGGTCGAAGCTGAGGGGAATTCATGGTTGGCAAAGTGCTGTGTGATAGAAGTAATGCTGTAAAGAAGACTGATTTAACAGCAACATTTTGCATGTAGGAAATATGCCCTGATTTTAATATCTGTACATTGAATAGGAAAGTTTAATTAGCTGCAGGGCTGATGAAGGAATACCAGAGGATAGATTAAAAACCATTTTCGCACATCAGCAACAGCCCTGGACTGTTGTCTACATTTCCTGGCAGAGAGACAAGAATTCAAATACCTGACTCAGACAGCTTGGACACTGAACTGTCTTTTCTCTGCCATGTCCAGAGTTCAAGGTCCATGCGGTCTGATTAAGCCCATGTGACAATAGAGCAGGTAAATCCGATGCATACGCAGCAAATGAGCAGTTGCCATCTGACCCGACTCCTTGTACTCACTACCCAGGCAAGCATGCTTTCCTAAACCGGCGTGCTGCCAGTGGCGAGAATGCATCTCATGCGGTGTATCTCCCGCTACACTTACATACATAACTGCAGTCGTTGTGCCTCATTCACTAATGTGATTGGAAATGGTCTTACTTTGCATACTAAATAAGTTTACACGACAAATTGCAGATTCATAAGAATCAGAAGAGTTGTTTGAAATTGTGGTCATTATATGGAGTCATCATACTGCATATAAAAGACTGTGAGAGTTGAGAAAGTGTTAAGGTTGCTTTAAGACAGAAAGCTTCCAATTACAGAAATTTGTTTTTTAAAGAAGTGTTTCTTCCGGGGAGATGATAACTAAGAAGAAAAATGACAGCTATGGTGTGTTCACACCAAATGCAAAGCCAAGTTTCACTTTGCATTACTCACATACAAATACAGTAGATGTCATTTTTTTGGAAACCCACAAATATTTACCACACAGTAGGAGGAGTGAAACTGTTACCAGGTGTACTGTTTCATTAATTTTTCTCCAAGCCCCCATCTTAAAAGAGACATTGAATCGCACTGCACATTTTTTTCTTTGTCTGTGGCACCTGGTGCAAATTTGCGATTTTGATTAGACTTTGCGTGTACTCGTGCTGCATGAAAACATCTCTTTATGTCCGATGTGAACGCCTCATAACATTTGGAATTCAGTTCAGGCAGCAAAAGAAGCTTTAACATCATAAGTGAAGAAACTGCAGGATTTTATTTTTTGAATGATTTCTTTTTTCTGTAAGCACCTTACTGAAAAACTGAATGTTAAAAATGTAAAATATGTTACTCACAATAGTCATTGTGTTTGTTGTAAGGAAAAACTGCTTACTGTCTTAAAAAGCTGTCCCAGGGGCAAAGAACTTTAAGAAGAGCCTTAGAGAAAGTTTGCTAACAATCATGCATATAGCAGAAGACATGAATAAAAATCTATAAAACTAACTGAATAGCAGCTACCCTAGAAATGATGTCTTTATTTCAGCTCCCTACAGTGTTGATGTGTCACACTGTTATTGCATAATAAATAGAAAGTTGATTTGTCCCATATGAGAATCTCTGACAAAGTCCAAAGAACAAAATTAGGAGCGAGAACAACATTTACTTGAACGTGGACATAATATGACATAACTAAGCTAAATCTGTGAGATGTAATGGCATTAGAGAAGATTAACATCATTAGTCACCGTGACTACAATAAGCTGACTGGGTCACTACGCAGCTAAACACACCAGGCTGTGTCTCTGGGACTTCAAAGCTATGAACATTGTCATGAGGATCAGATGAATCGAGAACTTGTCATCCAGTGCGCCCAAGCTTCAAATGAGAAGAAGCCCCATTGCATGTCCTGTTGTATTACTGAGAGGAGCGGCAGGATGTATTCAAGGAATTGAACAATAGCATATTTTTTGTCGCTTATTGTTTTCAAGGTGTAAGTTTAGTGCATATGCATTTGTGTGTGTGTGTCTGTGCACTTGAGTATGGAACTGCATGTGCAAGCTGGAAGTTATTTATATCACCTATTTACATTCCGTTGTTTGTATCCTGTTGCAATCGCTCACCTTTCTCCCGCTCTCTTCTGGCCTGCTTCTCACTCTTACTGGCTCTGTCAAGTGTTGCACCATGTCTTAAGTCACTTTGTAAACCTTCACCATTAAGCCCAGTTTGGGGCTTATAATTTTCATTGCCTGTTTTATTTGAAGATGAGGAAGATGTATGAGGGTATTATAAATATGAAATAAATTTCTTCTAGATTTTGTCCCCATCTCATTTTCCTCTCTTCGGGCTAGCTAATACTTTCTTTTCCTCGTCATCCAAGACATGTTCCCTGTGGAAAGAAATTATGCCGTGTGCTGCACACACAGTTATACTTCTACCGTGTGTGTGCATGTGTCTTTGAACTCTGGTGCAGGGATATAATGTAAGACTTGGCATGTGCAGACTGACAGGCACTTTTACTCTTAGCACAGTGTCAGTATGTGCTGCCAACTTCTCTATCTGGATAACAGAAATACACACAAACAGTGACGGTGGTGGAAGAAACGATCATATGGCAGAAGTTGGTGCTGAACAGCCAGAAAGGTCTCAAGTTTGCTAGGCAGGTACTACAGTTTGACACCTGCCAAGAATAGATGTGTAATAGACACGGGGAGTGTAGAATAAGGCATATATGAATTGGCTGGGAAACTAGCACCTTCAACCCCAATTCCAAAACAGTTGCAACACTGTGCAAAATGTAAATAAAAACAGAATTAAATGATTTACAAATCTCATAAACACATGTTTTATTCAGGTAGAACACAGAAATCACTGAACTGTGTTCAGAGATAGTCTTCTGTGGAAGGGTTCCTGAGGTCATGCAGTGACTTCTATGACAGGATCATTCCTGCTTTCAATGCAGTGCTGCCTGAGTGCGCGGGTATCCATTATTGATTTTTATCCATGTCTCTTGCTCACAGAGATTTCTCCAGATTCTCAGACAGTTTTGACATTATACTGTCAATGATGTCAAAGTCTTCACAATTTTACATCAAGAAACCTTACTCTGCAATTGTTTCACATTGTAGACACAGTTTGTTGCAGACTGGTGAATTTCTTGCTATATCTTCTTCAGAGAATCTCAGCCTTTCTAAGATGCTCTTTTTGTATCCAGTTGTGTTAATAAACTGTTTCCAGTGAACCTAATTAGTTGCAAAATGCTTTTCCAGCTGTTTCTTTGTAATTTTCCAGCCTTTACTTGCTCCTGTCCCAACTTTTTTTGAAACATGCTGTCAAAATCCTTTTTTTTTAATTTCACATTTTCTCAGTTTAGATAATGTTTTTTATTTTGTGGATAATAAAACATTGGTTTATGCAATTTGCAAATCATTACATTCTGTTTTTACTTACATATTACACATTGTCACAACATTTTTACCATTGTGGTTGGGCGCAAGATTTATGCTAAATTATTTTAAAAATGTGCTGTTTAAGTGATAGTTTTACTCCCATAAATGTTATCATTTATATTTATGGTTTAAATGAATACTTTCAGAAACAAGGCTGCTTTTAGTGTCATGTCATTGTGTGTGGTTTTTTTTTTTTGTGGTCAACTGAGAGCAGACTCTTGAGTTATGTGAACAATGTGACTGGGGACAACAGGTTCAGTTGGCAGGTCTGTGTGTTCTCTTAAAGTAGAGGGCAACCAAATCATTTTTAAACTAAAGCCACAATGAACAGACACCAAGAAGTCATGGGTTCTCATTTACATGTCTTTTTTGGCATTGTTTATAGTAATCATAAGTAAGAAATGGGCAAAAATACCTAAACATGTGCCCAAACAAAAATTCTACCTTCCAAGTAATAGATTTAGCCCTTAACATTTTAAAAAATATGGGTAAATAGGGTTAAAGAGCTTTATGCTTGAGAAATGTAATGTAAGATTTACATGGAAATCTATTTGTGTGAATATAAATCACGATAAACAAAATGATAAACAGACTTTTTTCTTTCTTTCTTTCTTTTACATTTTCACAAAGATTCAGAAAGTAGTGTTTTCAAAATGCTAAAACAATATGACCTGATCAAAGTATCATAGCTAACCATATACATACGTATTTAAGTTTCATGTTTCTTATATATCAGTCAGTAACTACTAATATTTGCACACATGAAGAGTGTGCAAAGAGTAATGGATCCAAAACTGAATCCCGAGGAACGTCACATTGGGTTACAGTTGGTTATGAATGATCTGCAACATATAAACAGTGGCTAACAATGACTTAGTATGCCTGCATTAATAAAAAAATAGTGATTAAAAGAAAATGCTGCTGTAAATTAATTTCAAAACATCTATTTTCATCAAGGGACATTTGTAGTATTGTCTAATGTTTGTTTTTTAGTGACTTCTCCTTCCTTTCCCATTTTCCATCACATCTCGGTGTTCCTTTTGGCAGCCTTTTGAGCATGACTAACCTCAACATTAACTTAAATCTGCAAATGAGCTGGAAAAGGTGATAATTCACAGTGTCGTAGGCTCATTCCACTCCTCATTACAATCGAGCATTTCATAGTGCGATAACTGGTAAATCCTAGTTGCACCTTTTTCCCTCGCCTTTTTCAGTTCTGTTTGCCAGCTGATGTGAGAGCCTAGGACCGAGTGCTTTATTTAGGTTTCTTAGTGGATTTAAACCCTAATGGCTAAAGCTGACATGGAGGTAGATAAATGGTTTCCTAGCTCCTCTATACAGACTGATGAAGAGAGGACGTGAAGCTAAGAGCTGTTTATCAGTCTCAGCTGCACATCCACGAGGACAGACAGATGCATATGGACACCCAGGATGAGGGAGTACACACACACACACACACACACACACACACACACACACACACACACACACACACAGGTTCAAATTAGTTTTCTTCTTCTAGCCACAGGCTTTCAACTCATTTAATGGCACCTGGCAGGTACAGGCAGGATTTAGCTTTCCATCACTGAAACTCGAGTATAGTTATATAGGACTACATGCAGATAATATGAGTACAGCCTTAAAAAAAATATTACAAGCCTGTGCAGTCAGGTCAGTCAACATCCTCCTGTCAAAACATTGCCCCCTGGCTTGTGAGCCAGTTACAGCTAGAACAGTCCCCCCTTTTTTGTATTTTATCCTTTGAAATACTGAAAAGGAGGAAGCCAGTGAGAATGAGAAAATTAAAGTGTGACCCTCCAGCTGTTGCGGCTCAACCTTTCACCTTTGACAGAGTTTTAAATTTAAAAAAAATGCAGATAGCTTTTTAAAATATGGCATTGCTCTTTGACCTTAAGATTCTTCTTCTCTCGCAGACTAGAATAACAACCGGGAGATGAAACGTGTAAAAAGAAAAATAAGCTTGTTTTATTACGTAAATATTGATGATCATAAAAATTCTTGTGAGTTGTGAGTAACCCCAAACATTTCCCGACATGTAACGGCCATTCAATACAAATTGTTATCCCCCAAAATATACAGCCCATGTAAAAACCCTAGAACTCTAGAAGGTTTTGCTTCTGCAGTATCATATTCTTCTGTAGTTCTAAGGTCTTCTTGCATTCAGCGTCTGCAGAAAGCTCTTTGATGGTTGCAGCTGGAATTTGTTGGATGGGGAAGGGAAGCTGAAATAGCAAACCTCTGGGAAGCACAACAGCGTGCAAAAGGTGAAGGGAGGGGAGGTGGGAAAGGCACAACTGCAAAGGAATGCAGAGAATTATGAGGTTATACTGGCACCAAATAGCATGGAAGTGAAGTAGTCACAGTAACGGTTCATATTCTATGTGAATAAATGGCAAGAGTGCGTTGACTGCCCTGCCTGAGTTGGTCTTGTTTTTAGCTTGTCTTGTTGTAGTTAGATGTGTGTAAATTGAATCGAGATGTGTGCTTGGTAGGTGTATGTCTCTATGAAGATGTCTTTTTTTTCTTTTCTTTTTTTTTTTTACAAGTGAACAATCTTTAATGAGTCTGCGTGGAGATATGTTTTGGTTTTATGTTTAGAAACTATCAGCTCCAGTTGGTCTGTAATTTCTTTCCCCTGTGTTTTGATGCATGTTTATGTTCCAGGTCTGTGTGATTTATAATGCAGGCAGTGAGAAGAGAGAGCTGGCGGTGAGCCAGTGGAGCAGAAATCAATGGTACTTTCAGCTGCTTATTTATGGTTGCACCAAACTCTGGGACTCTATATTCTGCTGGGTGAGAAACTGATCTCCGACAGGAGTGGGGGGCTGGGAGGGAGGAGGGGTTGTTGATGAGGAGTGACAGGGTGCCAAGGGAGAGGTGGGAAGGACTGAATCAGGAGCTTGGGGTGGGGCGGGGGAGAAATGTTACGAAATGTTTGGACAGATCGAAAGGTTAGCAGCATAATACATTTTTAGCGAGTTCTTTTTTTTTTCTACTCGTATGTGCACGCAAGGATATTCACGGGATTCATAGGGTAGCAGAAGTCACAGTTATATATGTATATTTTGTATTTGTGCATTGTTTCAGAAATCATGTCGAAGCATGATATGGAAACACTTTCGATTTGTCTAGCAACTCTTTGGGAATAAATAATGCAGGATTACAGTTAATACCCATAACTCACCTGATAGTCTTTTAAGTGTGGATTGTAAACTTAGGGTGTGTTGTCTTTTTATTGCTTTCAACTGTGGCATGTTTCTGCAATTCTGAGGTTAAGATTAGATTTCAGCTAGTTTACTCAGCTTTCCTGTGAAAAAGTGATGTCTGACACCACCAGAAATCATGATGTTAGTGCAGTTAAAGGTGATTTTACCCCTGAGCTGTAAAAGGCTCCTGCAGTATTGCTGTCACACTACCGGGCAAGCGGGTGGATGGGCGAGTGTCGTGAAGTTTGTGAAAGTGATAACTCGGGAACAAGGCGACATAGGAGCTTCAAAATGATATCATAGGTGCATCTACTAAAAATCTCAGATGACTTAGAACCTCAGTGACTTCAAGGTCAAGGTCAGAGGTCAAATTTTCTGAATATCTTGTGAATGTAATAACTAGAGAACGAGGTGAAGTAGGATTTTCAAATTATGAAGCCCCGCAAGGGATATTGGTGGGGGGGGGGGGGAAAAGAAGACGTACTTCTGCGAAATCTCAAGTTACTTTTGCAGAATCCCGCAAACATTTTGCGAGATCCTGAGAAAGACTTTTTTCCCTGCATTTAGTGTACATCTATTGGTACCCGAGTACTGCAGCTGGTTGTTAATGAAGAGAGTACTCCTTGGGATGACTGAGTCCCATTGCACTAAGAACTCTCTTCAGATGTCTCTCACTTATATAAAAACTGTGTCTACTGCCAAGCACTGATCTAATTTCATAGTTTAGACCAAGCTCAAACTAAAAATCTATTAATCTCTCTCACGGGTCCGTATCCTCCATAACTGTGGTTGTTTCCAAGGTCTCATTACTGACCTGGAAGTGCTTGGACTTCAATCAAAATCTTGCACAAGTAACTTAGGCTCTCGCAAAAATACATCTTAAACTTTTTTCTCCAATGCCCTTTGCGGGGCTCTATATGAAATTGATACCAAAGGTGCATTTACTAAAAATCTCAGATGATTTCGAATCTCAGTATCCTTGACCTCAAGGTCAGAGTAAGTTTTCTGAAAATCTTGTGGATTTGATCGTTCAAGAACACGGCGATGTAGGATTTTCAAATTGATACCATAGCTGTGTCTCCTAGGGGGCTGAGGGGTAGCACTGGCAGTCACCAGTATTTTTCTGTATTGTTACACCTAGAGACACTGATAGATGTTAATGAAGGTGATTCATTAGCCTAATGCAGTCTGAGTTCCTTTCTAATCATTGCCCTTATAACACTGTCTTTCAGCTCCCATTGAGCCTCATTTTACTGAGTGCATATCAAGGGACCAGGCGACGTTCCGCTGCTGGTGGAGTCCCGGCAGCTTCCACAACCTTTCCTCCCCTGGAGCACTCCGAGTCTTCTACCTTAAGAAAGAGTGAGTGTAATCTCCACAATGGTTTCCTTCCTCTCAGAAATCGTAATAATTGCTTGTTTTGTAGAGAACTTCACATAGGCACATTGTTATGTGTGAATCAGCGAGCCCCATTAATGATGGTATAACCTTCACTTGACAAGAATTTAGTTTTTTCCTTCTTCTTATGTTTCTCCTGCCATTGTTTCACTCATTTGGGTCTCTTAGCAGCCAATGGAAGGAGTGTCCTGAGTATATCCATTCAAATAGGGAATGTTTCTTTGATGAACATCACACATCCATCTGGGTCACTTACTGTATGCAGCTCCGCACTCAAAACAACATCACCTATTTCAATGAAGATGACTGTTTCAGCGTGGAGAATATTGGTTAGTAGCCAAGATTTGTGCATATTTACAGGTTTTTTAAAGTTTTAATTTATCAGCAAATTTGACCTACTATACTGTTTCTTCCACATTTCAGGTTGTCTGTAAAAGCTTTCACAGATGTTACTAAATGTATTCATATTTAATTATATATTCATATTTCACAGCACAAAATGGTCACTACTAGTGCAATGGAGTACCTGTGCAGAAGGGTTCCACATTCTACTTGTTTTTGGACTTATGTCAGATAAATGTCAAATATTATGTCAAATATTTTGAGTCTCTAGAAGATGCTGACAAGCAATATATTATCACATGGCAACGTCATATATTGGCTGACATCTTCTTCATGGAAAGATCTTTGTTAGTTCTTTTTATGAGTACAAATTGATTGTGAATGTTGTCTTAGCCACTTGACCTGTAGTAAGGTCAGGATTTTGGTTGCTGTCTAGTCTTCCAAACCTCTTTGTTTATACCAAGAGCATTCCAACTACTTATTGCAGTTTGAAAATTAACAGCCCCAAATGATTCTTGACATTGTTTTCAATGCCTTCTCTGGCACTTTATGGCCAATGTTTCCTGTTATACCCAAGAAATATCCATTTGTGATGTGTTTATGATAATATCAAATCAAACCTGTACAGGTTCAGTGAATATTGCTTGTGTTTGCACCAGTGTCAGTCCAAAATATCAACATTATACACAAATGTAATGCAATTTGGAAGTACCCCTTCTTTAATAATTATGACTTCATGGAGGTTTTCACTCCTTTGCTTTGTCTTTATGTCTTGTTCAACAGTGTTAAATCAATTTAAAAAAAAACCCAAAATCATTTATTTTTAAATCTGTTAAATGGAATGAACATTTTTTAATCTTTGTAAAGGGACTGACACAGTCTAGATATAAGAGATATGTGTGTGTGTATTACGATGTGGCGCATCATGTCGTAATATACAATAGTTAATGTAATTTATTGACTTTTTGAACATGAGCAGTATTTTTTTAATTCTGTTAACCTTTTTTATGTAATCCTAAATTGGCATACCAAATCCATAAATAGAGGTGTCCTTTCGTTCTGTTTGAATATTAACTTTTGCCTTTTTCTGACAGTACGTCCTGACCCACCAGTGTCTTTAAACTGGACCCTGCTGAATATAAGTCCTTCCGGGCTAAATTATGATGTCATGGTTAACTGGGAGCCCCCACCGACTGCTGATGTTAGGCTGGGATGGATGCGTGTTGAGTATGAGTTGCAGTACAGAGAGAGAAATACCACAAACTGGGAAGCAGTAAGTCTTTTATTCCTAGCTTTTTAATAATCTTGTCCAGCTTTTCTTTTTATACACAATTGCTCACATTGACAAAAGCTGTTTTTGCATGCATGTTAACACAAATAAAAACTCTCATGCTCTTAAAAGTGAATTGTAGGTCACTGAAGCAGAGTGTTATATTTCTCTTTCCCTCCCCCCTGAACACTTGTAGTCAAAATGCAGTTGGAGCTTTGTTGGCAAGGCTGTGGAAGCCAAAGCAAGGCCTTAGCATCTCTGAAGGAAGTGAAGGGAGGGATCTGTAGGTCAGAGGCCATGGGACTGTGTACAGGGTCGTATTCATTACCGCTTGGCTTGCCTAATGGTTGGGGACCTCATGTCCATCTGTTATAATAGCATGTCATCTGTCCAGTCTATCTGAAGTGCATCAGTAATTGTGTAGCTACAGGTGCCAAAAAAAAACCGAACCTCTTGACACCCTCCTTTTCTTACTCAGCCTCAGGATTGGTGTTGTTACTATTTCTGTCAGGATAGCTGCATCATTCTTTTTAAACAAATCACCATTATCATCATCGCTTTTTTTTTTTTTTTTTTAAAGGTTTGTCTGTTTTTGCAATTTTCA
>VVHJ01065536.1:20881-34728 GCA_015107715.1 Tylochromis polylepis
TTGTGGGGGGTGTGTTGGGGGGGGGGGGGGGGGGGGGGGGGGGGGGTAGGTTATTTATTGACATTTAATTTTGACACCAAGTTCATACGTTGCACTGAAGTGCAGCACTTGCATTATGAGGAAGAATTCTTTCACTTTCTTCTCACAGCTAGGAGAAAACTGGGATATATATTACAGAGCACCACCAAGTGCCTTGCTCAAGGGCACATTGATAATGTAGTTTACCAGAGAGAAAGGGACACATGCACACAGCTAGCAATTTAGAGAGACTAGGACAGCGTATTTTTTTAACTTAAACCATACTGCTCAAGCTTTCTTCTTGGGGTTTGTATTCCTCTCGTGTAAATGAAGCGACTTGAAAGACTGTGAAAGTATACTTTAAATGTAATTAGCTAAATCTTTCTACCTGTTAACTGCCAAATGTTAACAGCCTGTGCCTATAATATTGTAATTGGCTTGCCAGTTCTGTGCTATGGTACTATGTTTATGCAATCACAACTTGTGCATTGATGCATTGCTATGTGCAGGTAAGATCTTGAAGTGCTGTGTGTAGGTGAACTGTGCAGAGATATCACTTTTAAAAATCTGCACAAGCACAGCAACAGCAACGCTCATGCATGCGCGCATGTATACATGAAAATGATGCATAAAACTATTTCCCTTAATCATATTTTATATTTTGCCTCACTCACCTAGTTGTTCAGCTGCGAACCACAATACGCATCCTGCTAATCATGCTCACAAAACCTTTCAAATCCAAAATGATTATGAAAGTTCGTACTGAACACCTGCAAATTGGCATGTACATAGATGCGAGCATTCTTCCCCAAGAAAAGCTTGGTTATATATCGTTGCTTAATCAGTTAGATATCTTTATTAGTATTTACTATAAATTTGTCCTGGTTCATGGAAATGGGGGATTTTTGTAATAAAATGTGGGTGAAAGAAAACCTTTTGTAAAGTTTTAGGTCCATCCTATGAATTCTATCACAAACACCGGACAATACTGCTGTCACAAATGCGACAGAAGAGCGTAGTATAATAAAATGTAAATTACACTTGGGCTAAAAGAGGCTGCCCCATATGTAGTGTTATGTGATGTAACATATTGAATCTGAATCTGAACAAGTGCAGAAATAAATCAAAAAGCACTGTTACCATTTAAAATACAGGCAGCCTCCAAATGAGCTTTTCTCTCCACAACACAAATGTGTTTTACAGAGCAAAGGAAGCACATCCAGCATAGAAATACATTGTTAATACAGATAAGTGGATAGATGAGTCAGATAATATATGCCTTTTAATCAGACAATCTCATAACAACGCAAGAGCCATAAAGTGATTTTTTTATGTGAATCTGATAAATATGTGCCACTTCTCTCTTTCTGTCTCTCTGTCTCTCCTTTATTTGAAAATATCTCAGCGTTATGTCGTTGCAGCCTAGTGCGAATGATCCCAGCAAGTCCTTGCTGTTGCAGAAAAGTCTTAATACTGTTGCTATAAAATTACAAACATATATATTTTGTGTCATTAGTAGTAGCCACAATATATTGCTGCTCAGTGCATGTATTTTTCCTGTATTCAGCCTTACTGTGGTGTCAGTTGAGAGAGTGCAACGATCATTAGAACATGTACAGTCATAAGTGTTTTGCAGGCGAAGTCCGTAATCAGTAGCATTGTAACGTGACAGTTTCGCCCCCAAAATCTTTCACAGTGTTTACACTCATCCAAAGACCCTCAGAAGGCTCTGTCTATATGAAGGAAGATCAGATAATGGGAAAAGCACTGTTTTGATTCTGTATCAGTTGTACCATGGTGATTTTTTAAAAGTATGCAAACTGAAATATGGAAAAAGAAAAAAAAAAAAGGTCAAATCTGTGAAAGTGTTTTTTTAAAGGTTACAGTACAATAGAAATATTTGGGAGGTGCGTCTTTTCTTCAAGCTGTGCAAATGTTTACTACATTTCAAATGTTATTTCAAGCTTATAAATGTTACAGACACTTTAGAGGAAGCACTTTGTACACGTACAGTATATATCTGATGTAGACATATTTTGTATCAAGTGAGTGAAAAAAAGCACTATAAAATAGTATTATATATTTTCTAGTTGGCACAGTAATCAGTGAGGAACAGTATCAGTGTCGATAAGCTTCAGTTTTGTTTAAAGAACGTATTTTACACAGATTGCTTTTAACAGATTGCTAGAAAGATGTACTGTAATGGAGTATTTAATATTTGCTATAAGATTTCTAGATAGATGAAGCAGATTTTTAATGAAGTCATATCAA
Organism: Tylochromis polylepis; assembly: GCA_015107715.1. Classification (NCBI taxonomy): domain Eukaryota; kingdom Metazoa; phylum Chordata; class Actinopteri; order Cichliformes; family Cichlidae; genus Tylochromis; species Tylochromis polylepis. The sequence continues at coordinate 23,171 of VVHJ01065536.1, forward strand.
AAAAAGAGGCAGAGTGAATAGGTATATTGTAACTCTGTGCTCTGACTTTCCTCCCACTATGTGATTTCAGCATTTCATTATTTGAAAGTGCATTATTTGACGGGGGTAAAATGTTTTATAATGATGCATTTTAGCCCCCAGCCTGTCAGTCCAAGTGTGGCTTTTGTCGTTCTACGGTGTCTGGAAGTAGTTTTGCTGGAATCTGTGCTGGTTGTTACTCTTTATCAAGCAAAGAGCACCGAGCCATACATTTTTCAGCTTGTTGAGGAAATAGTTTAATTCTTGACTTGAGTACAGCGGCATACGGTCTGGTTTTTAATGACCTTCAGTGGCTCCACTCTCTTTCCTTCCATGTGCTATTTATTTGTCTGCCCCGCCACCTTAGCCAAATTAACTGTGAATGGTGCAGCATGAGTAATATTTTCGCTGCCGTGTGTCATCTTGATTAATAAAGCTGGAAATGTTCTGCATGCCAAAATCAGAGCCATCACCATTGTGGTCTCAAGTATGAAGTTTCGGTTTTCATTGGCTTATTTTCTTCATATTTTTAGACAAACCCCTCACACCCACCCCTCCATCCTTGGAGCCGCTGTCCTTGTCTGTTGGCTGCTGTTTTACACGGGGCTATGAACTTGTTGATGATGTTTATTTGATATTGTTCTCTTGCCATTTGAGCCTTTCTGGTGTTGTATATATGATCAATAAGCTCTCGACAAGTTACAAAATAAATATACAGCATCTTGGTCATTATTTTTGTCATGTTGTCTTCAAGAATGAAAAAATAAAATGTTTCTAAAGGCAAATCAGACTGTTAATGCTGTTTACAAAGTGCCTTTCTAAGCTGCATTTAACTCTATCTCCAATTATTATGGACCAGTTATTTTATTTTCAACTAATATAGTGTTTTACATGCAAACGTAAACTAGACAAATTAGATTTCCCTGAGTTATTGAGATCATGTTACTGATTATAGATAATTTACAGCAGTATTTATGACTAATTCCATTTCAAGATGCAGCTCAACAAGCTCTTCACAAGACCTCCCAAAACCACTGCCAGCTGTGTCATTAAAAGTATAATAGCATTAAAAGTGCATACTGCACAGTAAAGGTCAGCTCAGATCAGCTCTGAGTGACAGAAGAAGGCTGTTAATGAAGAAAATTTGCTGCCCAACGTGGTCTTAGAGTTGAAATGCAAACAGATTTCCGTATGTGTGTCTGACAGAGATGAATACTGGAATTGCGTGCATGTATGTGCGGCAGTTGGAGTGGGAAGAATGTGTGCTTGTTTGTGAGAAACACAGAGGAACTTTGCGCGAATGAGTTCACAAATGTGTGAACTGTCGCTGTCTGTCGCTGCCAATGGAGAGGAAAGGGCTGCAGAAACTGTTGTGCATCCATGCATCAAGAGGAAAGCATATCGGACAATTAAGACAGAGGCTGTGTACTGCCCAGCTCTGTGTGGGGCTGATTGAATCAGAGAGACAGCCACTCACAGCTCTTTGTCTCAGGACATTGCAGGTAATTACCCATAAGTCACTGTTACTCTGTATTGGATCTTCAGCCCAATTACGCCCACACAAGCAGTCCACCTCAGCTTCATTTATTACCTCCGGTTGCTTGTTGACCTTTTCAGACACACAGTCCAACAGGCAATTCAGCTACATAACACTGAGCAGAGGGTGGTGTGCTTTAAGTCTTTGAGACAATTTCACAGATTTTGGAGCTGGAAGCTGGCATCATTATACCAATGTTAGTATAGAAAGATGAGCTTAAGATGCCCCTCTTCTAGATGACATGTCTGTTAATGTTTGTTACATCTAAAGTCATTTCAATAACAGGCAAAAAGTCATACAATGCCAGACCAACAAGAACTCATCGGTGCAATCACTATAAATCAGAAATGTAAGTGTGTCATCAGCATGTGCAAACGTAGTGTTTTACTTTAGCCAAATAAATAACTGCGTAACATAAACTGGGAGTGTGATGTGTGCTTTGCTTGTGCACATTTGTTCATATGTGGCAGGAGAATAGAAACAGACAACTTGATCCTTGGAAATGTGAGAGTAACCCAACAACCTAAGAAGTCCCTTTATTTCATTATTTGAAATGTATCAAATATGCTAATTTGGGAGGATTTGTCAGTGAATTGGGTAAGCCTCAATCAAATCAGTATGACTGAGCTTCAACAGCATACACATCAGCTCCATGGTGATGTAGTGGTGGTTTATTGTCTAGAGCTTTATCGCCATCTGCTGACACATATTTGGGCAAACAGTTGCATGTGAAAGCACTTTTTACAGAAATCATCTCCAGATCTCCTAAAGGGAAAAAGTTTATCTACTCAGTTTTTCTGAGTTGCTGAAACATTAAATCCTACTCTCTAAACCAGTAAATTGCCAGTGTCCCAAGCCAACTTTATCACAGTTTTCATCCAGTCCGAGATTATTTGTAGATTTATTTCCTCTTTTTGGAAAAATCTAGTTGTACTTTTTGCTCTCGAAAGCAAATTTTGCACAGTGATACATATGTGATGTGTAGTGGTAACCACAGGTAGCAGGGGATAAACATGATTGCAGCAGAAATGTCATTACTTGAACATAACAGCTTAAGACTTTTAACTTGTTGCTAATGATGTGATGAAACCATTATATAAGGCAGCTCAGAGTGCACAAGGCAGAGGAGGGAGAGTGCATAGAACAGGTGGTGGAAGAGGGCGAGGAAAACATGACAAAGAACTATTTATGAGGATAACAAGAAACTGTTATAGACTATGTTCTTTCTTGTTTGTGGAATGATGAAATGTAAGAATTTCCCAGTCACTTCAACAGTGAATTTTTACAGTTTTAGGCTAATAGGCTAGGTGTTTAATAGTATTATTTACCTATGAAAGTGGCTTTTTTTTTTTCTTATAAAGCGATGTTTATTTGTATCATAATTTCCATAATCACTTTACTTTCATTAGGTAATGTCTTATGAGACATTTAGCATCTTCACTTATCCATTTTCCCTTATGGTTTGTAAGGGTAGGTACCCTCTGGATGGGTCTCCTGTCCATTATAGGGCTAACACAGACAAACATACAATCGTGAAAATACCCTTACATTTAAACCTACCTAGCAGCATTACTCATATTTGAGCTGGGAGAGGAAGACAGTCAGAATATTTCCATTTCCTATGGAAGCGAGGAAAGCCAGATATCACACCATTTTAGCAGACTTCCTGTAGTCATCATTATCTTTATTTTTTATTCATGTTTCAGTGAGAAGTCCATTACAGACTATTATTCTTCTAGTGAGTGCATAGTTTCATTATTTTGTAAATTGCCCACATGAAGGTGTAAGGAAGATCAATGTGTTTTCCTTTTTTAATGTAGTGTAATGAATACTGAGTGATCTTTGTGGTTTTGAGCACTGTTTCAATGTAAACAGTATCAGCTGTGAATATACTGAATAAAATTGTACAGGATACTATATTACAGGTAATATGATCCCTTTGTTTAGCTGAAGTCACATGTCTGATCCCCCTCCTTCACATGTAATATATACATTGAAAGAAAAAAAGAAGATACTCGAAAACTAAAAGAGTAATTCAGCCATCTTTATTCAACTCTCATTTTTCACCTTGCATACAATTCCAATACAGTTCTCTGTCTGATCTTCAGGTATTCAGGGTGACTGATGTCTTCCCACCGAAACCATCATTAAGAACAGAGCGTATTCAAACAGTCATTCATTGCTTCACTCTTTGCTCGTTTTTCCTTGCTGTCTTCCTGAACTTAAAAAAAAGAAAAAGCTTTGTAGCAAGCAATATGTGAACTTTAAAGGCTAACTACCAAATTTGGTAAAAAGAAAAGTGAAAGAATAAATTGAACTGTTTGTACTCAAAATCTAAAGACTTTTTCTTATGGATAAAGGTGACTCTGGAGATATGTTAAAGCTTGTGCACAAAACATCTGCTAGTTACTGCTGTTATATATGTACTTAAGAATGATAATCGATAGAATGCCCCATAGAAAAATTATTGGTCTATAGTTTTTAGATTTGTATTTAAATGTCTTTTAGGGCTTTTCCTTAGTAATGGATCACTGTTGGGCTTCCTTAATAAAAAAAAAAAGGTAAATACAACCTTCTTAAGACATATTTAACTAATTCATAAACTGTGATGCTCTTGTCTTCTATTCCTTCTAAATTGCTTTTATTGTTATTTGCAGTTTTTTTGTGTCTACTTCTGAACTTTGAAAGCTTTGAAGTGTTTATCATGTTTTGAACTACCCTCTCCTTTCTCTCCACCCTGACATCATACAGACGCCACTAGATCATAGTTTCTGCATCTGGTTTCATAAAGGATGGAGAAAACATAATGGCGGGGGTAATTTAAGAACATGACAATCACATACACTCCTGAGAGAGGAGGAGGGTAACCAACTGACAGACACATTGAGATAGTTAAAATTGTGATATTCTTTAAAGCATATTCAAATTACTTGGATGATAAGCTAACAATAGATGCTGGACTCTAATTTAACACATTACTCTACTGTCAGGACTGCCCACCCTCCTCTCTCAGGGTAATACTTGTTGGTAAAAAGAGCATTTGGCCCCGGTGTTGCTGACTGGTGTTAATATGAAGCTGATATCAGCATCAGCTTACAGCTGCTCTCATCCTCAGCTCACAACACCTGGGGGTCAGGCTCACTGGGCTGGCTGAGGCTCCTGTCAGGCAGCGTGAGGCAAGCGTCACTGTCAGGTTTCCCTAACGTCATTGGCTACATCGCCTATCAGCCTGTGTCACCGTCAGGAGGTGGGTAACGCCTCATCACAGTGTCAGAGACCGACTGGCTGCTCACTCCCTGCCTCGCCAAACAGCCTGCGTCAGTGTCAGCATCAGCTGCTCTTAATTTCATTGTCAGAGCCTGTCAGACCCTGTCAGTTGTACTTTAACTTTCACCTGCTCTTCCCAGGTACTCAAGGCCTAGCAGGGACTGCATGAGCCTCCTGTGCCACCTGTTCGATGTGCACTTCCTGGGGAATCTGGCCTAAATCAAAATGATGCTGGGTCTGAGGCATGTCACCTTCATGGAAATGCCCATGTGGTCTAGCACCTTGCTGTGTCTGGCCGGCACCATTGTGATTTCTATGATGATGGCCATTGTTGTGATCACTGCCATGGTCAAAGCCACGAGGATGAACATCATGATTATCCCCATGGTGGCCGTAGCCATGGCCATGGCTGTGACCATGACTATGATGACCATGTCTGGTGTCATCCTGTTCAGTTGGGACATCAGGCTGGGCATCTGCATTATCTTTGCACTCCTCTGGGATCTCAGCACTCTGAAATTGCAAGCAGAGATTAAATAAATTCCAGTTTATGAGCTTGCCTCTAATTAACCAATTATTATATGATGATCATATTGCCTCACTTAAAAAACAACTCTCTGTTAGATTTGATCTATACCTCATGTGTGCAGTCTCCACATAGGCGTTTGCAGTAGGTATCTTTGATTGCCCGCTCAATATGACCCTGTCCAATGCTGGAGTATGGCAATGAAATGCGTTGGGTTAGACGACCGCACCTGTTTGCAAAGGGACAGAAAAGCATTGTGAGATTAGGCTTAGGAGACAAGCTATATTGTCCAAAATTATAATGTTCCATTGATTTTCCCAGAAAAATGTAACTGAATTTTCAGCTTCATGTCAATAACCTGTCATAAATGAAAAAGTCATCTTTCTCTCCAACCAGTGTCTGCCAAACATCAGGCTGTTGCCCGTCCTGCTTGTAGAGTATGATGTTCTTGGAAAGTTTAGCCTCCAGCAAAGGGTGCAGATGTCGTGATTGCTCGCCCTGGTGGTTAACGACCATGTAGACCACATTCTTAAGACCCTGACGTTCCAGCTTCTGCTGCAGGCCATCTAGTCTACGCAGAGGAAGAACATTGGAAATCAGTATCAAAGTAATTTGCTTGCGTCAGTGTCAGCATCAATAATGAAATAATGACTTTTTAATAATGAAAAGTGTGAAACTATACAACCATTGTCATATAATGGGCACATACCTGGAAGCCTGCACCAAGCAGAACAATCAGCTGGCCTGTAAAAGGGCCACCACCGTCACTCGACCTACTGACCCCTTCATCGGCTCCACGTCTCCTATGCTCCAGTCTGGAGGTGGCTGACAGCGGGGCCCTCCCCCCTCACTCTCTGCCCCACCCCCATGGAGCAGGCAGAGAGTGAGGAGCAGACTGAGGCCTGCCCACATCCCTGTGGCGCCTCCTTACTGCCCCAACTTCAGTTTCAGAGAGGAACAGGGTAGAAAGAACAGAAAGAAATTTATGAAACTAAGCAGAAAAACATAGCCTAATAGTACAAAAGGTCAGAGAAGGTGTACCATTTTTACATTCCTCATATCATACTAGGAATCTTCCTGGACTTGATAAAGGATATATATTAGAAACTGTGCAATTAGTAAGAGTGAGCAGAGCACTTATATGAAGTTCTCAAGTTTTCACTGGTGTTGCAACACAAATTTCAAGTCCAGTGATGCAGTAAATACAAATAGTAATCTAAAAATAACTTAACAGGAGGCGTGCCTGAATATTAAATTAAAAAAAATATGTTCTACAATATACACATGCATGACAAGCAGAAAAGTTCAAGCAAAAAATTAGTTTTAGTCGATGCAGAGAGAACTTTCGCACTCATCAAAAAAATTCTGTATTGCGAAATACCCCGACATCTGGTTTCCAGTGGGTTTTTCTTTTCTTTTTTTAACTTTTTACTTATTGCAGCAGTTAAACATTGCCTTATGGGTATTTACTTTATGTAAGTCAACAGAATATAATAAATGTTGTTACTTACCCTGTGGTTAAAAAGTTTCCTACCCTCTGTTCAGCTCTGCGTTGCTGCAACTCTCTGAACAAAAACAAGCCTCCTCCTCCTCTGTTCCCTCCTTATATAGTCTCCCTGTTGTTTTTCTATCAGGAAGGAGGACAAAGTTCAGTCACAGCAGTATGCTGATCATCACACTTTTATCAAGTTAAAAAGTCACAGTGCATGAAATCTGCTTGCTGACAGGACACAGATGTTTATAATGGCACATGTACAGTTTCCAAAGGGCAGTTTGTCCTTAAGAGGACCTTAAGGAATGTGTGAGGACAAAAAGTTTTGCCTATCTTATGTAAGCGCTGGAGATAGTGTGTGCATTTGACTTGTAAATCAAAGAGGTTGCTTCGTTAATATGTAACATATCATATATAGGTATATTATGAGGCCAATAAATGGAAGAAGATTGTGCAATTCTCTTTCTTACTTTCTGCAGAACACACAGGGCGGGACTCTGGCGTGTGTCCAGCTTGCTTCAGCAAAGTCACAGAAAAACATGTAGGGAAGGCCCATGCATATATGCGTATCTGGCACAACTAAGGAATGTTGCAGCTTAATGTATAAACATGATAAGATAAACAAAGCTTCACGAGTAATGAATAGTACAGAAATTTAGAGATCAAGCAAATTATACTCAGCAGTTCTTATATGCGTCCGCTTTGATTATATAAAAGCTGTAAACGGACTCAAAGTACAAATACTCGTAGAGTGTTATCTTTCTGCAGATGTAGGCCATGTAATTGAGAAAGCACAAAGTCCAGTTTGGTTTTAACCAGGTAAGCAAATATTGGTGAGTCTGGGGTTTATCAATGAATTAAAAAGCCTTAGCAGACATGGTGCTGTAAATATAAGGTGATATCTGGAACTGACTGCATTTTTGCACTGTTCCAAAGCCCTTCATGTCTCTACAAGTTCGGCCTTCCATATTCCCATATTGATATATTTGATACAAAACAGATGACAGATGGAGCAGAAAATTTCCTGCTGGTTCACAGAGTCTGTGCCAGGAACACACCGGCCAAATACTGTAGCAATATCTGTTGTGGTTTTACCTCAGGGGATGACAGAGGATTATGCTAATGATACAGCAGGATTCAGCACATAAGTAAAAGCACGAGAGATACTGTACAGTTAATAGGAGGTTATGCTGTTGCAGTCACAAACATGGAGTCCAAACATGGAGTGCATAGAGTGAATGTGATTACTATGAATTCAATTCAATGTAGCTTCATGTATATAGTGCTAATTCACAACAACAATTGGTTCAAAGTGCTTTACATTGTATGGTAAAGACCCTATAGTAGTACAAAGAAAACCCCAATGAGCCAATGATTTAGGTGTACTGTTGTCTACAATCAAGAGATGCCTGCATTATTTATTACTATGGCTGCATTTCTCTATGAGTGTATTATGCATATATGGTTGTGATTAATAATATCTTATTTTGTTCATTGCCTGGACAGGCAAAGTTGGTTGCCTGTCCATCTCAATATGGCCTGGTGCCAAACCTGTCCCAGCAGCTTAAGCCTATTGCAGCATAATGGATTGTTAACGGTCACCTCACCCAGCCATCTCTGGGAGTTGGTGCCGCAGGAGAAGGGCCCAATAGCTGAAGGCTCTGCCTCCCATTTTACTTCTAGCAATCTAGGAACCAAATGTATGCATGCAGTTGGACAGTGAATTGCTCTTTTGGAATTTTTAAGATAAGATGGAGTCTGCTTATTCAAGATTTAGTATGTGATTGATTTTAAATTCAATTTTGAATTTAACTGGGAGCCAGTGAAGAGAAGCTAATAAGGAAGAAATGTGATTTTAATTTCTAGTCCCTGTGGATAGTCTAACGGTACAATAGTCCAACCTAGAAGTAATGAATGTATGAATCGGTTTTTCAGCATCACTCTGAGGCAGAATGTTTCTAATTTTGGAGATACTGTATGAAAGACTATTAAAATATTTGTTTAATGTTCACACTGAATACATATCATGATCAAAACTGACTGCCAGGTTTCTCACAGTGTTACTGGAGACCAAAGTGATACCATCCAGAGTAAGTATCAGTTTAGACACCATGTTTCTAAGATTTTTATGGCCAAGCACAATTATCTCAGCTTTGTCTGAAATTAGAAGTAGGATATTAGAGGCTTTTGTTTCTTTATGACATGCCTGTAGTTTAACTAAATGGTTTGTGTTATTTGACTTTGTGGATAAACAAAGCTGGGTATCATCTGCATAGCAATAGAAATGTCTGCAGAGTTTTCTAATAATATTGCCTATAAGGGAAGCATGTATAATGTAAAAAGTACTTGATTCAGAAAAGAACCCTGTGGAACTCCATGACAAACTTTGCTGTGTGAAGTCCCCCTCTTTACAAATTGAAGTCTATCAGATAGATTTGATTCTAGATTCTCTCCAGTGCAGCACATTTCTTTTAATACCAATGATGTGTTCTGATCTCTGTAGTAAATAATATGATCAACAGTATCGAATGCTACACTGAGGTCTGACAGTTCAAGTACAGAGACGAGTCCATAGTCAGAGGCCATAAGAAGATCACTGGTAACCTTCATTGGTACTGTTTCTTTCCTACGATGGATTCTGACTCCTGACTAAAGGTCTTTAAAAGAATATCCTCTGATCGGTGCATTGAGGTGGTGTCGTAACTTCATTGTAGCAATCAGCTGACACAATAGAACATGACGTGACTGATCTGCCAAGTTATTACCTTACAGAGCCTGGGGCTATGGTATATACTGTAACCTATTTTAATGCCACACTGATCAAATTACAGTAATGCATACCATTTTCAGCGGAGCCTACTAACTACTGTTCACCAAACTAATGTATGTCAAATAGCTAAGTGTCGTGGTCCCTCAGTCTTGAACACAGAGTTTTGAGGTTTTTGTGGGTTATGATCCTTTTTCGGTTGTATTGTTGATATTTTTCCTTGATGGAATTTACATATTCCAGTGGTCTATGTGTACCTTGGGTAAGCAGTATTTAATGAATTCCCTTTTGTGTTTCATTCTGTTCTAGAATCCTCACTGTGACTTGTCCTTCAGTGTCTCCTGTGTCATGTTAATCTTGTGTTCTCATTGAGTTATGATGCTCTTTCTGTTTTATTCTGATGTTTTATTCTGATGACCCCTCTGCGAATCACTACCTTATCATGGTGGAGGGGTTTATGTGTCCCAGGGATCCCAGAGGTTATGTTGTCCGGCAGCTTTCGCCCCCTGGTTGGGTCTCTCATGGCAAACTGGTCCTGGGTGAGGGACCAGACAAAGAGCAATTCAGAAGACCCCAATGAGTACACGATCAAGGGAACAGTTCACCCTGCCCAGGATAGGGTTACCGGGGCTCCGCCCTGGAGCCAGGCCCAGGGAGGGTGCCCAAGGGTGAGCGTCTGGTGGCCGGGCCTTAGTCTATGGGGCCCGGCCGTACATAGCCCAAAAAAGGTACATGGGCCCATCCTCCTGCAGGACTACCACCTGCAGGAGGCGCCGTAGCGGTCGGGTACAATGTGTGTCGGGTGGCAGCCAGGAGTGGAGGCCCTGGCGACCGATCCCCAGCTACTAAGACTAGCAACTGGGACATGGAATGTCACCTCTCTGGTGGGGAAGGAGCCTGAGTTAATGTATGAGGTTGAGCGGTACCGGCTAGATATAGTCGGGCTCACCTCAACGCACGGCTTGGGCTCTGGGCATTCCGTGGGAGACTGGGGACCATTAAGTCCGAATGGACCATGTTCAGCACCTCCATTGCCGAAGCCACTGCACTGAGCTGTGGCCGCAAGGTGGTTGGTGCCTGTCGTGGTGGTATACCCCGAACTAAATGGTCGACACCAGAGGTGAAGGGAGCCACCAAGCTGAAGAAGGAGTCCTATTGGGCTTTGTTAGCCTGTGGGACTCCGGAGGTAGGTACCGACAGGCCAAGCGGAACGTGGCCAGAGCAGTGGCTGAAGCAAAACCTCGGATGTGGGAGGAGTTCGGAGAGGCCATGGAAAAAGACTTTTGGACTGCCTCGAAGAGATTCTGGCAAACCGTCAGGCAACTCAGGAGGGGAAAGCTGTGCTCTACCTGCACTGTGTATAGTGCGGGAGAAGTGCTGCTGACTTCAACTGAGAAAATTCCCATCTTCCCATCTTTAAGAAAGGGGACTGGAGGGTGTGTTCCAATTATAGGGGTATCACACTCCTCAGCCTCCCTGGGAAAGTCTATGCCAGGGTGCTGGAAAGGAGAGTCCGTCCATAAGTCAAACCTCGGATACAGGAGGAACAATGCGGTTTTCATCCTGGCCATGGAACACTGGACCAGCTCTTTACCCTCTCAAGGATACTTGAGGGTACATGGGAGTTTGCCCAACCAGTCTACATGTGTTTTGTGGACTTGGAGAAGGCATTTGACTGTGTCCCCTGGAGTGTCCTGTGGGGGGTGCTCCGGGAGTATGGGGTGTCTGGCCCATTGCTACAGGCCATTCGATCCTTATACAACCGTTGCAAGAGTTTGGTCCGCATAGCCGGCAATAAGTTGGACCTGTTCCTGGTGGGTGATGGGCTCCGCCAGGGCTGCCCTTTGTCACCAATCCTGTTCATAATTTTTATGGACAGGATTTCTAGGCATAGCCAAGTGGCGGAAGGCTTTCACTTGGGTGGTCTCAGAATCTCATCTCTGCTTTTTGG
>VVHJ01065539.1:0-14757 GCA_015107715.1 Tylochromis polylepis
CTGAGAACAGGTGAGTCTTCAACCTGGATTTAAATAAACTGAGTGTTTCAGCTGATCTGAGGCTTTCTGGGAGTTTGTTCCAGATATATAGAGCATAAAAGCTGAATGCAGCTTCTCCACGTCTGGTTCTGACTCTAGGAACTGATAAAAAACAGGATCCAGATGACCTGAGGGATCTGGGAGGTTCATACTGGGTCAGGAGGTCACTGATGTATTTTGTGTGAATAACAATACTGTGTGAGTAACAATACTTCCTCTGTAGGCTCAGGTGTTTTGACTCAGACTTGACTTCCTGTGTGACACGTCCGAAAATCAAGGCCCACCGGCCAAATTCCAATCATGTATGTTCAATCGGCATATCATTTGAAGTCGTTCATAAATGTTAGTCCAGCTAGGTGTAGCTGTGGTCTGGATGGTGACCTGCAACCAGTGCACATGCTAACTAAACAGAAAGGGCACATATATCAGCTAGCTAAAACTAGCTAGCTGATATATATCGAGTGACTGTTGACCCACCATCACATGTTAAAGCAATGCACACATGTGAATTTCCCCTTTGTGATGATGAACCAGGCGATTTTCTTGGGAAATGGAGTTTGTCTTTTGGGTTCATTTTCCCTTTGGTGCCATATATACATATAAAATATGAGTAATAAAATATTTAGATGATTAAAAAATACCCTTGGTATATTTCAGACTCTACTACAGCAGCACTCAGTGTAAGGATCTTTCTGTATCCACAGTCATGGCTTTAAAGGGCCCACTGGCTTTTACAGTTTGGTATAGTTTGTGTTAAAACACATATCCTGTGATATGTGTTAAAACACATATCACAGGATATGTGTTTTAACACATATCACAGGATATGTGTTTTAACACATATCACAGGATATGTGTTAAAACACATATCCTGTGATATGTGATGTATATGTCGTGTTGTTCATCTAAGGTGGTATTAACTGGATTTTAAGATTTTAAGACCTGTTAAGTTTCACCCTGAAAAAACCTTCAAGGCTCAGAGGAAGTAAGGGTGTGTTCATCAAAACCATAAAATAACACTTTGTGCACTTAAACATCTGCGTAACAAAACTGTTTTTCTTTTTTGTGTTGCATCACTCATGCGTGGACACCATAATACCCCGAGTGTTTCCTGCCTCAGTCACAGTCTGTGCTCCTCTTTACTGGCTGGTTTTGGATGAGATACCTGACAGAAACATGTGGAACAGGAGACAGACTCTACACACGGCTTCATCAAGTTCTTCTTTTGCTGCGTGACTTTCAATTTAATCTCAGAGTTTGTCCACTGAGTTTTATCACTGAAGGACTCTGTGGGCATGACTCATTGTGCACATTTCCTCAGTGACTTGTTGAATGAGTTGAGGATTGAGACTGACCTCGCAGCGAGAGCTGTTTGTCTGTACCGCACTTCAAAGGCACACTGCTGACTTCCACAGTTACAGTTACTGTCACAGTACAGACCGGATAATCAGGTCAGTCCCAGAGTGATCATGAACTTGGACTTCTCATTGTTTTGGCCTTATAATCCTTCCCAGATTGATAAGCAGCAACAAGATTCTCTAAGATTATTACTGATGTCTTTCCTCCATGGCATTGTGTTAACACACATGAATGCTTCAGACCAGCAAACCCAAACCTCTGCTTTAATGGAGGTGCTCACACTTAATGATGATCAGTTCATCAGGTTCACCTGGCTGTACTGAACTTACCCTTTCAATTCCCATGGAAACAGTAAGAGTGGACAAAATGTATTTTGCTAAATGGCACAGTGTAATCTGTCATCTGAGGATGTAGTTGCATAATTTTCGGACCTGTTGAGATCCAGATGTTTTTTATTATGTTCTGACAACATAAAACCTTTGAACTGTTAAAGGTTGCACTGCTGGCAGGGCAGGTGCACAGCACTGGCTCAGAGCTTGCTGGCAAACAGTAGCTGAGTGAGTGGAGAGAAAATCTCCAGGAGCTTGGAGTCAGATTTGTCGCTGCTGACTGTTTTTTATTTTGTTTTTATATGACAGACAGCGACTTCAAACGTATTATAACTTCATGTTCATATTCCGTGTTAAAACGGAGCATGAGCTGCTGTTACTCCTGTCATATGAGATTTTATCACAGCTGCAAGGTCAGAGCCACACAGCCTAATGGAAGCACCAACATGCTTTCCTGTTAGAAAGTGAACATATTGAAATAAAACTGTTTATTCTAATATGTCAGCTCACCCATCACACTCACGTAATCTATGTTTGTAAACTATGAGTTACTGTCACACACGAGTGGATTGGGTAGAGAGCATGCCCGACACAAAAGAAAACCACAAACTGTGGAATCCAAGTGAGTCGACGATCAACATAATGAAAAACAGCAAACTGTCCGTCTTCAATCAGCTCTGGTTTCAGTTCACGTATCTACATGGGCGATATCTGACAAGCAGTGGAGGTTCATATATAAACCAAAACATTTCATTTCCTATTCAAGTAAAAAAACAACAGATAACTAAGTGATTAGTACTTTGAGTGCACGCTTAGATTTTGGACTTTTTACTTGTACTGTCTCTGTGAATGCTAGTAATATTTCAGTCGGGTGGAGTAAATTATCTAAAGTCAAACTTCAAACTGGCTCCATCGTCTTTGGCTGTCTTTGTTCCTGCAGCTGGTCATACGCAGACACACAACATGCCAACAGTCAGTGCAGAGAGAAGGCGCTGCCTCCTTCAAAAAGTGTAGTTATACATAACTCCTGCTCTGCTGTGCTCGTCCTCTGTTTTTTAAGACAGCTTGTGTTTGTTTAGTTTGACAAACTTGTCACTGAGCCTGTAAACTCACATGTAATTCTGTTTAGGTCACTAACAGGGGACCGTGCTCTCACTAACAAGGTACAGTTAGGTCCATAAATATGTGAGCAGAGAGAACTTTTTTCTCATGTACTACAGCGGCTCTCAGTCGCTGTTTGTTTGTGGGCCTTTCTGTCCAAGGTTTAGTCTTCAACAAGTGAAATGCATGCTCAATTGATTGGGTTAAGATCAGGTGACTGACTTGGGCATTTAAGAATATTCCACTTCTTTACTTTAATAAACTCCTGGGTTGGTTTGGCTGTATGTTTTGGGTCATTGTCCATCTGTATTATGAAACGCCACCCAATTAGCTGGATGTGATCAGGCAGTCTTTCTCTGAACAACTTAGAGTTTATTCAGCTGCTTCTGTCCTGTGTCACATCATCAATAAACACCAGTGTCCCAGTGCCACTGGCACTCACTGTATCTATATAGAAGGAAAACAACAGGTAAATATAAATAGCATAACATAAAGCGTGCAATGTCTTTGAGAGAGACTTAGCAGAGTGCACACACACACACCCTTCATACCAGAGAGGAAGAAACACAAGTGCACAAAGGTGGCTTTGGCGAGCAATGGAAACAGTTTGTGGTCGGTGGATGTGTGGAGGGGAAATGCTCACAGGACTCCCAGAGGATCAGGCTTGGGCTGAGCAGGAGGAGGGGAAACGAGGAGCTTCCAGCTGACTCAGATTTCTAAAACGTGCGAAGAAAAAAAAATCCCAAGAGCTGCATTTAACATGTTAAAGGTTAAAGTTCATGACAGTACTGCTAGAAAAAGACTGTATCTTGTCTCTAAAAAGAAGATAACGGCACGGCTTAGCTTTACAAACCTGCATCTGGAGAAAGCACAAGACTTGTGGAACAATGTCCTTTAGATAGATGAGGCCAAAGTGGAGATGTTTGTCCATAATGCACAGCAGCATGCTTGGAGGAAACCAAACACCTCACACCAGCTGTCAGCACGGTGGTGGAGGGCTTCTGACTGACAGCTAAAGCTCAGACCAAACTGTGTCAACCACAAGAAACAAAAATACAGCAACTTACCCGTGTCTCTAACCAAAACAAGAGAAAGCTGCTCAGAATCAAGTCAGTTTACTCATAAAACCGTCCAAGTGAAACAGAAAACACACAGCAGGTAGACAGGTGAATGATGACATCAGCTTGGAGCAGATCCATCGACCATAAACACACTAGTTACACAAAAAGGCAAAAATACAGCAGCAGTATACAGCATAACTTTATTCACATAACCACAGCAAAGCTAAACTTTCTTAACGGTGACTTTAGAGGTTTGGTTATTGTGGCAAATGAAGAAAAGAGTGCAGACAGGGTGGGATGAGCACGGGAAACTTTAGATGCAAAGGCATCGGTCACTGCAGGAAACAATTTCTTTCAAAGTTTCAACTCAGCAGTTATTGGAGTTAAAGACCTAAAGGTTTTACATGATTACAACTCAACACTGACTCAAGAGTAAGACTCAGCGAACAGCGCTGGGCTGGATTTACAGGGTGATGAAGGCAAAGCAAGAATATTGATTAGTGGTTAGGAGGGCTGTGGATGCTGGTTGCTTTGAGATGACAGTGAGATTCTTGGTTTCAATTTTTCAGGAACGAGATCTTATTATCACTGCGACATCAGCCTGATGGAAGTCACTTGTTTGTGTATAGTGACATGCTTTTCAGTTCAGTGAAATAAATGTGATTATTCTAATAACAGCTTTAAAATCCACAGGAGCTACATTTAAATGATTTCTAATAATAACTGAAGCTCATTCACTCCTGAGCATCAGCCTGAGCACAGCCAGTCACAGCTGAAGTCTGAAAAGACTCAGGTGATGGGTTTGACTCCAGTTTATGGAACAGTTTCCTTTAATGAGCACCAATAAAGTGAAATTATGTCAAATAATGATCCATTGAAAGTATTGTCTTTTTATGATAAAGGCTAATTCTGATATAGTTTAGTGTAACAGAGTCTAAATGTGGTACATGTCAGCTCTAATGAGATTATATGCAGTTTGTGATCGGAGTATAATTTAGTGTGATTGTTTAGTGTCTAATAAAGGAGACTGGTTGTGCTCACGAACAAAGTACAGCTTGTTGGTGTTGTTCGTGTAAACTGAAGACATTTTCGTCTCTGCAGTGGAGATGGAAATGGTATCAGAGTTATAAATAATTATTTGTCTAGTAAAACGGGAAAACACAAACAAATGAATGACCATGAGTCATTTTCGCAGGTGGGGACGGCATCAGCCTGAAAACAGCCCAAATAGATGAAAGCTAAAACAGGCCCTACCGCTCAGGGGTCGTGATGGGAGTTCAAGCAATCCTTTACTAACACGTGTTCTCAGTCTGAGCTCATCAGTCTCTGCTTCTGCTGGAGGTTTACAGGACTGCACTGGATTGCAGGATTATGACCTTGGTGACAGCTTTCATGTTTGATTTCTGACTTTCATAAAATATTTGATCACTTGGAATCAATAGACCACACCAGCGCTTGCACTGATCTCACATCACTACTGCTTAGAGATTGTAGCGTTTAATCTCCTCATTCTGGATTCTCCTGTCTAATTACTGGTTTACAACATGATCCCTGAAGTGTTATTAACAAAAACTAAACCAACATTTCAAATATCATTTTCAATCCAAACATCAAGTTTAACCTAAGCTAACAGGGTTGATAATGGGCCTGTGTGTGTGTTTGTGTAATCTTCATGCTTTTCATACCACATCCTGTGCATCCAGCATTAACTACAGCAGAGACGAATGACTGTAGTCTGGGCAGTGCTGAGTGAGTCTCTGCCAACTGCTACCACTGCCTCACGCTCCATGATGACGTTAGTGAAAGCAGCTAACAGGAAGTCCCTCATCACGCTCTTCATTTTTTTAACATTCACATCAACCAGACTGTTACTTAAACTCTGCAGGCTGAGTTTAAAGAGCGTGCAGGTGTAATTTGTCGGGTTAAATTGTGGTCAAAAGTGGTCAAAAAATCATTTTAAACCCTCCCGTCATCCCACCTGACATTTGGCAAACAAAAACAAACATTTCCACCACACCCATGCTCTTAATCCCTTAATTAATGGGAGGGTCTAAAAGTTACCAAATTAATCACAGCTTTTCCAGAAGTAAAATTAATTACAGATTTAAATAGCAAAACTAGCTTACTGTTTTAAAGAAAAAACAATAATGGATACAAATTATGATTCATAAGAATTCAACAAAAATGGCCACAGCATGCTTTCATTAACCTCCAGCTTCATTCTTCTTCAGCTGATTATTGACAGCTCGCTGCCACGCAGCTCTTATCAGCACAACCTGTTTCATGTTTCCTCTGTAAAAGCTGTAGCATCCTGACCAGGTGACTTTATTTAAAGTGATTGGTGAAACAAAAGCCACACATGACTGTTTGTTTGAGACCTGACTGTGCCTCAGAGCCACACACTTTCTCCTTCATTTCACTCTAGGTAAAACTGTACATACTGCATTAGTTTCTTTCATATGAAGCTTTTATTAGAGCTGTTTGAAGCTTTAGCTCAAACTCTAAAAGAACACAACCTATTGATAAATCTCTGTATGTTCCCACTTTTATTTGAAAAGTTTAAGGATGTTTTTCAGTCCTTTCTAAGTGTTGATGGCGTGCACAGACAGATTCTACAAATGTGTGAAATCCAAGTTGGTTATCATAAAGTTTATGTGCTTATGTGAACAGGTCCCATTAGCTTTAGTTAGTCCCATTTCCATTAGTCAACATTCACCTTCCACACAACAAGTGGACATGGCTTTGTTACTTAGCTGAAGGTGGGGAAGATTCCAGGGAACTGGGAGAACGATCTGTAAGACGGGACAGAGCCAATGTCCAAGTGTGGCTTGTGTCATATTTCTCTGAGACGTGAACGAAGCAACCAAGAACCCGATCAGGACTCTGTCACCCTCTGGTTTTAGACTCTGTGCTTATGAAGTTTAGTGTTGCTGTTTTGTTTTATGCCATCTTTCTTTAGACCCCGACCTTAAACCAGCCCTCACCTGATCTGTGTGTAGCATAGGAACTCTTACCTTACAAATAATGTAACAGCCCAGGTTTGACATGGTTTAATCTTTGGTTTGTCCTGTTTTGATGAGTTAAGTTTATCATCTGTATTTCTGATTCTTTCTATTTATGTAGTCTGAGGTTTCAGTGCATTAGTTGCACGTCTGTCTGACAGTTAACCCGAAGTCTCAGCTGAACCATCGGCTCCTCTTCCTTTAGCCAGCATTTCAACTTGTTTTCACACTGCTGAACATGCATGTTCAAACACTTCCCTTTAAGAGATAAAGAAAGTGGACTTAATCTGGAAACATCCCCATTAGCCCAGTCTGTGCCTCACCTACAGCCACTACATGCTGTTCTGCTTTTATCCATCCCTCTCTGTCTCTGTCCTTTTACCATGGACAGCTGCATAAAAGACACATAAACTAGTGAATCACATATGCCAGTCATTTGACTGATTGTTCATAATTGTATTAATAAAGCTTGTGTGGCTTTTACCCTAAAGCTTTGACCCTATGAGCATGTATGAGGCCGCCGATGGAGAAAACACTCAACATTATTGTTTCTAATTTTCTTCAAGTCATTTCTAATATGCTGTAACTGCAGCCAACAGAAGACAGGTTAGAAAATCAGTCTATTCATAAGCTGTTTATCACTGAGAAGATAAAACCAATTGAATTAATTTCACTTAATTTCAAGTCTCTAAACAGTCGATTGTAGATGACTGAAGGTCAGAATAAGTAGTGATAACGCATCTTACAGGGAGGCGAGGAAATCCTCTGACTGTACAGAAGTCTTGATCTTCGGGCTGACCAGATCAGCCGGACATGCATTCGTGACTTGTCTGTGCTTCAGCAGCGTGAGAGGTGGTTGGTACAGGCTGGAGAACATCTGGATACAGCCACTAACTGAAAACTTCAAACAGCTTCAGCATGACTAAATTCATTTGTGTTTTATAACCACAAATTCTGAATGTGTGGAGAGTAAACCGTCACTGTTGCTGACTCTGATCATTCACACAGTGAGCTCACACAATACTGTAAGACAGGTTAATACATGTAATCAATGATCCACACATGGAGTGTAAAATAAACAAAGATTCATATCAAAATAGCCTTTGATTTAGAACATTACTTACTTTCTGCTGAAGGAAGTTATTGTTTGAGTGTGGGACTGGAGGACTGGGAGGACTGGGGGGGGACTGAGTGAGGGCAGCTGGGGCTGAGGGGATTTCATGCTCATGGATTTCAAGGTCAGATCCTTATCTATTCTTAGCCTTTTGTCAGCAACTTCAGGGTGGATGAGTATTTTTGAGTATTTTTATTCAGGTTTGGGGTCGGGCAGAACAGAACCAAATGAAAGGGGTGAGTTTTGGCATCGCTGTCAATATGACAGCTGTAACCATGTAACAGTGCTGCCTGAGACATATTTAAAAGAGACACAGATAAAAAACAGCACTGGGCTCTCTTAGTCTCTGTAGTTGAGAGTTTCTCTTTTATTTTTCTCTGTAGTGCAGTATTGTTGACTTTCGCAGATCTTTAGACTTCTTGGCGTGAGATTTCTTGAGCTGTTTGAAAAACAGCACACAGCATTTTGTTGGTACACTAATGTGACCACAACTTCATTGACACCTGCATGCATGACACAGATGAGTCATGCGTCGACGATATGGTGAACAAACCGTGTCCACGGCATTATTAAGCATTAAACTGCAATCAGATTCAATCACTCATTAACTGAAAGTGTTGGAACTTTTCCCCTGGTTGTTCCTCACATGTCCGTGTCTTTAAGGCGTGGAGTGTAGTGATTGATTCAAGCGAGCGGTATTTCTGTGAACAGATAACTTCAGGAAGTAGTGACAGAGAGTGAGTGAAAAAAAGAGAACAAGCCTTTCACACTGGAGGGGCAGGTCTTGTGTATAATTACCCTGCATGTCTCTCATACTCTCAGTCGGTTTGCTGCTGCTGAGGAATAAACTGCTTTCCTTCAATGTACTGCCTGATATTCCTCGTATCTGCTCTGTGTGAGTAACTCACCTTTTTTAATTATCATTTACCTCTTTTGCCTTTTTAAAGACAAACCTGTGTTTGGCAAACTTCCACATAGCAAACAGGTCACGTTAAAGTTCATTACATCAGCTTGGATATTAGTGCAGATGACTGTAGTAACAGTAACGTGTGTGTGGTTATGCTCTGTGTAAGTTTGAGCCCTGAAGCTTTTAACAGGAGGTTCTGGCTGAATCAGAGAGCTGTTCAACAGAGAAAACCTGTCCCTGTCCCAAACTACACATAACTCAGTGATTTTGGATGACATCCTGTGACTGTGCAGAATATTATTTGTGTAATGAGTAAAACTAAGTGTTATTTTAAGACATGTTCCTACAGTCAGGAGTGTGTCTGCCATCGAGGTCATGGTGTTGCGTTGTTGATAACTGTGAATGGGACTTTATTTTCTCTATGCTGAGTTCTTCTGTTTGTCTTTGAGAAATAGTTTCGGTCAACATCTTTTCTCTGTGCTTCAGCTCTGTTTCATATAAAATATTAAATGATGTGTTTCTCATTTACATTTGGACTGTTGTCCTGAGTGCAGGGGGTCTGCATGTGCCTCATCTGGGACTGAGCTAATTAGCACATTGGTAAAATATTTAAGTCCATCCAAAAGCCAAACCAGCTAAAATTAGAAAGCTTGGCTTTGTCAAAGTGAAAATTTTACCCCCTGTAAGGGGACCCTGGTCTCCCAAAGTCTGAGAACCCCTGTCCTATATGACACAGAGCACATGCTAAGCCGATAAACGGTTTTTCCTGTAAACCACACCAGAGAAGTGGTTTTCTTCTTTTATGTATTAAAACCACGTAACACGAAATTCCCCTGTTTACACACACACGCACAAACACAATCTAAAGAGAGGAGGGCTGGTCACCAGTGTAAAGGGTTGATATTTAACACAATCTTGCCAGGTATTCTTTGTGTTTGCTGTCCTGTGTGAGTAAATCACCTTTTCCTCATCACAGTTGAGCTCTGATGCTTTATAAACAGAAGCTGATGGCCTGGAAGCTTTCACAGCTTTAACCAGCAAACCACACAAACTGATTTATTAACAGGTTTAGCAGCAGAAACATGTGTGTATTTTTCTCTTCTTTTAAAAAAAATCATCAGTTTTTAGATTAGATGATAAAAAAAATCTTCATGTAGAGAAGATGTGTGATCTGTTTTATGACAGATGAGTGGGTGTAATGAGAGTATTACTTATCAAATCATATGAGTCTGTAATTATAAATGCCTGATGTATGTTGGTGAAAATGAGTAAATTTTAATGAGTCTTTGACAGATAAAAATAGATTTACATATGATTTTAATCAAACCGAACTGCAGGCAGAGACATGTTTTTAACTGTGTGGCCTCATCAAGACAAGGCCTGCCAAAGATTTTATACTTAAAGTTCACAGTAATGTGTTTTTAAAATATTAGTTTTATCTTAGAATAGAACCTTTCAGAGTTATCGCACAGTTATCACTCCCTTTTAGCATGCCTCGTATGGATGGATAAATTACATGTTCTTTAATGGCAGGAAAAATGTGACAACATGAAAAGTGAAACGTGTTGCTTCTAAAACAATTGAAATCAAATAAGGAAAAAAGAACAAGGGTTTTCTTCCCATTGCTCTGCTCTGTCTCTCTCTCTCAGGGGCAGTTGTTCGATCTGATGGACCGAGTGACGTTCAATCACTGACAGGGAGGTTTGGGGAGAACGTGACCCTGGTCCCTCCAGCTACTCAACTGTTTGGTGAATATGAGATCATCTGGTCTTATGTTCAAGAGGAAAATATTACAGTCTTAATCTACTATGACGCTGGAGAATGGGTGAAAAATGCAACAGTGAAGTACCAGCTGGATGAAAAGACTGGATCACTCACCATTCAGTCCCTCACTGCTAATGACAGCAGAGTTTATCAGAGCCGGATCGTCAATGAGAAAAAGCTGATCCTGAAAGGATTTAACCTGACTGTTGTGGGTGAGTAGTAAAATAATCACACAGTACAAATACACTGGGGAAATACTCACTTTAGTTAGCATCACATTATTTACCATTATTTTTTCCTTATTATGAGAAATATCATATCATGAAGTCACATTAAAAACCCTTTCTGCATCCATCTGTCACAATAAAAGCATCAGCTTGATTAATTCATTATCAGATGTGACAGTGACCCTGTGACAGAGGCTGATGGGAAATGGAGTTTCTTTGACTTTTGTTTCTTTTAAACTTTTTAAGCTTTTCCTTTATTACTGTCATTAGAATTCTGAATGAGTTATAATTTTATATCATGCACACAGCCATATTTGAACATGGCCAAACTCATCTAATTTAATTAAACACATAAGCTCATAAGGCGGCTGGCTGTTTAACAGATCTGTGCTAGTTTGTGACTCACATCGATTCTTTCTGACACTGAAGTTCTGTTTCACAGACTCAGGCACATTCATTCATGCACATTATTGTTTAGAGATCATTGTGTTGATTTTCACACCTCAGCTTACTGTAAGGCTGTGTTTCGGGTGTTGTGGTTATTATTTGTTCTGAGATATTTGAGTTTGCTGTACATAAACTCATCCTGTTCCGTAAACTCTTTCTCCAGGACCGTCCAGTTATTCTGCAACACCAACAGAAACATCAGCTGGTGACACAAACAGTACAGCTGGTGAGTTTTCAGCAAGGGCTCGTTTCCATATATCAGTATGGATACATTAGCATTTATTAAAGGATGACATGGGTAGTTTACTTTTTTTTTATCCTTCTCTGGCAGTGAAGAGCATCTTTCCTAATTCATAGTGTCTATTTTTGTGATGTATTGGGGTTTGCTATATAGGTTTTTAGTTAAATTATTTAATATTTTCAGTTTTTGACAATTGCAACTTATGTAAGAAGATTTAGAAGATGTTACATTTATGCAAATTTATTGCAACTCTTCTGCCCTTTTGTGTATTTCAAAAGAAATGAAAACAGTTAACTTGCTTTCTAAATGGACTGCATGCTGTTTTTAATTATATTTTTTTATTTCTTTCCAACCTCTTAGTAAGCCATGATTGTCTATTTTTTTTTGCAGTTCACAAAAATAAAGTAATGATCAATATGTAGTCACTGCTGCTGAGACGGGTGGTAGGCGGTGGGCTTAGCTGAGGATAAGGGGCCCCTGATCAAATTATACTTAAGGCCCCATAAAACCTTGGACCGCCTCTGTGCTTGAGCGCTTGTTTTAGGAACAAGAATTTCATCATTGAAATACACATCACTGATATTAGTTAAACTACTTGTTGTCATCTCCTTTTTGTCTGTGTCAGGTCCAGATTCCACGTCACCAACTACACCTCCACAGAACTGGATACTCTGGATCATTGGTGTTTTCTGTGTACTGACTGTGTTGGCCATTCTTCTCTTTGCTGTGTGGAAATATCGTGAGCCAATCAAAGGTCAGTATGAGCGTAAAAGTAAGAGTGTGTGCCTTACATTAAAGTTTCCTGATAAGTGCAGAGGCAGATTAACCTCACCTCTGATGAATGAACTTTCTCACTATGAGACACGATGAGGTGACAGATTCTCTGTCTGTGTCACTGAAAGTAAAACCAAGAAGTCAGATTTCAAAATCCTTTGAAGGTTTTATCATTTCTAGCTTTTTTCCAGATATTACAACAAATACCATTACATGCTTTGGTCAGCAGTCTACATTCATCAGCTGCAGCTGTTTGTTTGTTAATGTGAACTTAATGAACTGTCCACCACAGTGAGAGAAATTAGGAGTCACATTCACCATCTCTTGTCTCCTTTGACGTTTTCAGTGAGCAGTCTGGATCTGTAGAAAGAGCTCAACTAAACCTCAGTGAGATGTTGACTGTTGTTGTGTCTGCAGAGCTGCTCGCTGAGAGAAGGCCTGAGCATTTTAAACAAGTGTTATTAGAAAAAGTGTCTTCTTTCAGTGAGGAGCCATGACATCTTTAACACGTGATCCAGAGTCATCAGTGGTATTTTGTGTTTTCTTTTGTTCACAGAAAGGTTTCTGGGTCAGTACATGTCGTGTGATCGAGAAGATCCTGGAAGATCCTCCAGGCAGGAGAATGAAACGCAGGATACGTCTGTGTAACGGACCTCCCACAGATGTCCATTGTTACACCTTAACAAAGGCCATGCTAAGGACATTACAATGGGCAATAAACATGGCCTTTGTTTTTAGTGTCTGTCTCTTTAAGACATTTGTCGATAAAAAAGCTCTGAAAAAGATTCAAAGAGCAGCTGCTTCACTGCATACGTACCCTGTGAATCTATCTGTAACATCCATGGAGAGATTCCTAGGTTTTTAAAGATCAGACATATAATGAGGTCCTTAAAGTCTGGCACAAATTTCTCAGTGGACCTGCTCTTTTCAATATGCAGTGTTGGTTTTACATTTTCTTCATCAGGTACTGAATATCTACATGTTACACTGATTCTGGATGTCAGTCTCTGATAACACCAAAGATCCATAACAAAGAAAAATTGAGCGATTTGTATATATTAGAGCTATTTCTTAAATTTGTAAACTTTGTAATATATCATATTATTTAATTAGTTTAGTCTGTTACTGTTGTTGTTAATTTCCTTAGGGATCATTAATTAATAACTGATTAATCATCTGAGGTCACTGACATCTTTCATAACACTGAAACAGACTTGAACTCACAACTGTCACATTTCTCTTTGAGCTGCTTTAAACTGCTGGATGGCCTCCACCTCCGTGTAAAGATGGATAGTGCATCATCATTTGTTCACACTTTAGCCAACTTTACTCCAAACTGTCACAGAAATGACATCTCTGTGCGCATCATCAGGGTGTACGCTGTAGTAACAGGAGGGTTGAGATCTGCTGCCTACCCGGCCAAAAACATGAGAATGCACAACACATAAACTTCCTGTTGTAGAGCAGCTGCCATTTTGACAGCCGGTGGCGCTCGTTGTACGTCTAACTCCATCTAACCTGTACTGTTTCCTGTAATATCAGCAATAAAATATTAATGACGTCAGTATACAGAGGACGTGCATACACTCAATAATGGGATTTTTTTCTTATTTTACTAATGAATAGAATCCCAGTGGGAGGATGTTTTTAATAAAAATTCCCCTCTCGCCCCTGCAGGTGGTCTATCCTTCAAGCTCGGGTCCTCTACCAGAGGCCTGGGAGCTTGACGGTCCTGCGCAGTATTTTAGTTGTTCCTAGGACTGCGCTCTTCTGGACAAAGATCTCCGACGTTGTTCCTGGGATCTGTTAATATATATATATATATATATATATACACACTGCTCAAAAAATAAAAGGAAAACAAAAATAAGACATCCCAGATCTGAATGAATGAAATATTCTTATTAAATACTTTGTTCTTTACATAGTCGAATGTGTTGACAACAAAATCACACAAAAATTATCAATGGAAATCAAATTTAGCAACCCATGGAGGTCTGGATTTGGAGTCACACTCAAAATTAAAGTGGAAAAACACACTACAGGCTGATCCAACTTTGATGTAATTTCCTTAAAACAAGTCAAAATGAGGCTCAGTAGTGTGTGTGGCCTCCACGTAAGTAAGTAAAGTTTATTTATTAAGCGCTTTTCGTAGACAGGCAGTCACAAAGAGCTGTACATGAAGGTTAAAATAAAGACAACGTTAAGTGCCAAAATAGACAATAAAAACAATACAAAAGGTTAAAAGTAAATAAAAATGTAAAATTTATTTTAAAATTTTTAAAAAGCGTTGATCAACAGAAGGCTTGTTTAAACAGAAAAGTTTTTAACTGCTTTTTAAAGGCTTGCACAGAGTCAACCAAATGTAGTTGTGGTAGTACACTGTTCCACA
>VVHJ01065543.1:3046-22646 GCA_015107715.1 Tylochromis polylepis
CTCCTCTGAGTCATCACTCATGCTGCTTCTCTACAGCTAGCGGTAGTTCCTCTGATATAACATGCCTATAGCCCACAAACTCTTACTGGCCTTACTCAGACAGACGCTTTAAGGCTGCACCACCAACGCACAACTCTGACAGGGCTGCAGTCCAGTCACTCGGGTCAGAGGAGCCGGGTCAGAGGTGAAGAGACAGCACCCCCTGGTGGTTTAACAGGGTCTTAAGATAACTACAGTAACTTCAATGAGAAGAAAAACACTTAAAATGGTGTTACAACGAAGTATTACTAAGCCACACATAAGTTTACATTAGTTTACATCCAAGAAAAAAGAAGCTCCATTGGGAGTTGTGATCTGTAAAACCTCAGATTAAATCATTAATTTCAAGAGTCAGATGAACAGCAGTGGAACCACAAGTACTGATCATGATGTGTTTTGATCGCGCCTTTAACCAGGTGTGAAACGAAGATGAAACTGCAATATGATTTTGTGGATGTTTGTATGATGATTTCAGTCTTGGTTTCAGTATGCCAAATCCCAGAGGTGAAGATATTTTCCCTGCTCACTCAGTGGAAACCAAACTGAGACTGCAGATGCTCTCTGAGCATGTGCAAACCATCCACTAAAAAACCCCCCAAAAAACTCTGAACTCTGACTCAGATTGTCTCCGTCAGGAAGTCGTGGAAGATTATTAACAACAAACAGAACAAATATGAGTGATGTGAGCGTGTGCAGGAGCACAAACAATCCCAGTGTGTAATCTCTGTCCTCTCTAATCTGCTGCGACAGCCTCCAGCAGCTGCTCTCAGTCTGATGTTCTGCAGGACTTCACGTGATGCTGCTTGACCTTCAGCTCTCTTTGCATCTCCTTCATAGCTTATAGAGCCTTCCTGTTTCTGTCTGATGAAGCAGTCCTTCTGATCTTCACTGTTCCAGCCTTCAGTCAGTGCTTCTTCTCATTGCCAGGAAGCCCCAAAACATCTGCTGCTGTGCCAGCTGTTTCCATTGTGTTGTGAAGGTGTGGAAGGATTTCTGAATGGACCTATGGGGTCCAAGAGGTCCAAGGAATCAGGGGCCTCAGAGCCTTTTTCATTTCTAAAGCCCAGCTGCTGGGGCCTGAGTTCAGGTGCCTTTTGCTGTAATGTAAGGCTGTGCTCAGAAGTGAGATGCAGAGTTTCTGCCTTCACAGAGCCGTGAGATTCTTTAAATACACGGCAGAGAATCAGTGATGACCCCGAAAGAGAGACACTTTAAACTGAGACGCTGTCCTTCCTGTGGGACTGAAGCTCCGGATTCACCTCTCTGACCTCAGCTTTAATTACAGAGAAGCAGAGCACGAGTTATGAAGACTGGAGTTATTTAAAGCCACTGAGATCTGATGACACAAACCAGAGGTGCAGCAGTTAAACCTTCCAGTAACACACAGCTTTTCTGGTTCAGGATCAAGCCAACAGACTCACATTAATGGAAGCTGCAAACAGCAACAGGAACTCCAAAGTAATCGACATGCAGGAGGTTTGTTTCTGAGGTTAACTGATGACCGTCACTGCTGAATGATCATCCACTCCCTTTGGTGGTGTGAGCCTGCTCGTAAAGGCTTAGTTCACATACAAATCCTGTTCCAGACAAACGGAGACACGCTTGGAGCTCCTTCTTGGTGTTATTATGACACAGTTTGAGTTGAAGAAGGAGACCATGAGCAAAGAGTCGTTTTTGCATTCACACTAATCATCAATCTTCAGGTGTGAAGTAAACCTGTTTGAATTGCACTTTGCTGGAAGCTGAGTCAGAGTTCACGAGTCGTAGAGGAGTAAAAAGCATCCAGGGTCTCACCTCAGGCTGGAGCGCATGCTCACTGTAGTTTTGGTTTATTTGGTTGTCAACAGACATCCATGTCTGCTTTTCTCTGAAACCACAGAAGAACAAAGACAGGAAAGGAGATCGGGATCAGAGACTCTGGCCTGGGCCACACTGAGCACTGCAGCCCTGCCTCATGGTGGCAATCAGCTTTTGCACCGGCGACCGCGCCCGCTGAGGCCACACGGAGGCTGATTTTTAGTCACGCACACACGTGAGTGAAGCTGATGAGTGAGCAGAGCATGTCTCTCGCCCCCTTTAGCAGGTGTAGTCGCACAGCCGCCGTGTTCGCAGTGTTTCCTACATGAGTGTGTGTGTGTGTGCGTGTGTGTTAGTGTTGGGTATCATATTTATCGCGTGTTCAGTTGTACGGGTTCTTGTGATATTTTGAGCTCCAGTGCGTGTGTTCATGGAAGACTTGAAGAAACATTTGTTCTTAAATATTCTGATAAACTTATATCCTGCCAAACTGTTGTATAGCAGCCACAGCGCACGTTGGTGTGTGTAACTCCCCGCCATGTGTCTTCATATGGATAAGAACTTACAATAACATGGACATCGTCTTCATATGATTATTTTCTAAGTGACTTTGTAAATGATAGAGGTAGATCTGATCCTGGTGTTGAGTTTATTTTTCTGCAGTGTAACCATGGACTAATTCTTAGAGAGTCCCTGTAAACTTGTTGTCTTACAGTTCACTCCTGTTTGGGGAGAAGCACAAAGTGATTGTACAAAATATTGTGAATGTTTGTATATTATAGATCAGATTTAGTATAATAAAAATCACAATCTTTAATCAGAACAAGTGTCGCTTTTCCTTGGTAGAATACATATGTACACAGCTGTCACCAGAGAAGCTTTTAAAAATTACATAAATGAGAGATCTGCAAACAGTTCTGAAAGTTGTGTCGGACCTCTGTGCGATTTGCTCCACGGGGGAGCAAAATGATGGAGATGTTCTGTCAGTTAGTGAGCTTTGCTGTGGTCTGCTGGAGAAGCAGCATCAGAGCGTATTCAAGCTGACACAGGGCGAGAGCCAGGGTATACGCTGGACAGCTCGCCAGCCTGTTGCAGGGCTAACACAGAGAGAAAGAAAACCATTCAAGCCTATTAATTAATCATCAACTAATATAAACCCACTAACTGCATGTCTTCAGACTATGGGACGAGGCCAGAGTACCCGGACAGACATGGGGAGAACATGTAACCTCCACACAGAACGACCTCGGCAACATCATGGATTTGAACCCAGGACCTTCTTGCTGTGAGGCAGCAGTAACAGCTTAACTATTTTTACCGTGGATTTTCACAGGTTGAAAATCAAATCAGCCCAATTTTCAAGGATGTAACTTTTTACTTAAGAAAACGAACGTTTCTTTATTTAAATGACAACAATAACCGAGACCGTGACAAACGGAAGGCATCCGTCTTATTATTTATTAATTATTGCCTTACTACCGGTGTTTTTCCCCCAGCTTGTTTCTCACACAAGCTTTATAGCTCGGTCAGTGTCGACCAATCAGACGGCCAGTCTTCTCTGATTGACGTAACCTCAGCCAATCAGAGGCCTTGTTTTGACCACCTGGGTAGTACCGGGCTGCTTCACTTAAACTTCGGCGGCTACAGAAACGAAGGTGAGTGTTTTATTTGTCCCGGCAGGTAAAAACGGCTCACACCGTCCGTGTGTCGGAATCCGGATGAAGCTGCTGTCCGCTAACGGACACACAGCCTCCGCCTGCCCGGCCGGAGCAGTTAGCCGACGCTGCTTCCGAGTAGCTGGAGTAGCTAGCAGTCCGCTAACCGGTGGGATTAAAGTATGTTTAATTTAGTAGCAGTGAAACGAGCCGGCGGAGCCTCCACCTGAATTTCACGGAGCTCGGTGTGTTTGTGGAAACGCTGTCGGCGGCTATATGAAGTTTACTGCACCGGTCAGCCTGTTAGCGCCTCCGTTAGTTTCCTAACAGATAAGCTAGCAGTTAAATAAACGGGATTTCGCATGAGCTTCCGCTCAGTTTAAATCCTCGTTAACGTTCAACGTTGTTCTCGCGAGAGACGATGTTGAGTCACCAAATTCCCGTCATAAAATCTGATATTTACTTTTTACCGGAAACCCTTACGTGCTGAAATAAAACCCGAGGTACTTTTCAAAGCAGGGGGCGTTGTTCTTTAATTCGGCATTCATTTAATCTGTATATAGCATTTTATTATTGGCTACTTGAGGCTGACTCTTTCTGTGAATTGTGAGTTTAGTTTTATGTGTGAATTGATTCCAATAACATCCACGATTAAATTAATAAACGAAGTTTTAATTAAATGAACTCTGCACAGTCTGGATTCCTGTTTCGCCCACGCTGTCCTAAAGAAAAGAGTCCAGTTTATACTGATTGTTGTAGTCAGTGCTGATTCATTTATTTCCAGTGAATTAGTCATTGATAACTTTTTAATGTGTGTGTCTCACTGCAGAGGACTCTCCAAAATGCCTCAGACCAGCAAGTCGATGAGTGGTGCTGGTGCTGCCAGTCCAGCATCTGCACCAGACCAAGGCGAGCCTCCGCCCCCAGAGGACGCCAGGGCTCAGGTGGCTGGTGGAGACAGAGAGGAGGGAGCCGCTGTAGACGACCAGGGAGACCCAGAGATCGTCAAATCACCCAGCGACCCAAAGAGATACAGGTGGGAGACACAAGCGTTTATTCAGCCCATGATCAGGGTTCAAATCCAACCAGAAAACTGCAGAGTCCAACTGACAGTTTAACCCCACAGACCTCCACTTCAGGTGTTTGCTTCACAGGTCAATTCCTACCTGTGATTGGTGGAAACGAAAGTGTTCCAGCCAGTGAAGTGTTAGAAATACTTTGTTCTGGCCCAGCCATCAGGCCGCTATTTGTGTAAGGTCCTCCTGAAGGTTCATTTCCTTTTTCATTTCAGAAAATTAGTGTTTGTTTATGCATTTCTTTCAGGCTTTGCACTTTGTTCCTCTCAGTTTAAAATGAGCCTCATTTTTACTGTGAGGTCTGAAGTGGCACACAGCAGTGACCCAACCGTACGGATGGGAATTGATACAAATTTAGTGATTCAGATTGTCTTGTTGAGTCCCACTGGCTCCGCTTTGAGAGAAACCACCATCTCTAAGCAGCATACCAAAAACATTACATTTGTCATTTTGGATGTATTTCCCTCTGTGTTGTGATCAGTATGTATTACACACATTACACAGAATACTTTTCTTAAAAGTAATGCGGTAGGTTACTTAATTACTTCTAGGAGAAAGTAATTCTTTACAGTATTCGTTACATTACTTTTGCATTCCTCTGTAAAATGACCTGAAACACAGTCTCATTATCGCCATTTAACAATATAAACCTGAGGCTACAGCCCTACACACCAACACAGATCCCTATCCTACTGAGGACACATGTGAGCTTTCTTTTAGTATTTAGGTGTGAACACAAACCAAAACTGAAAGCCAGCACAAAGAGACTTTAACGTGATTTCTACGGTGATTCTACTGTAGAAACATGAACAGGTAGAAACAGAGTTCAGGCTCTGCCTGCTGGGCTGGCACTTTATATTGTAAGATGAACACCCTACAATAATACAACACATCTGGAGTCTGACGCCTCCCTGGCAGGAAGTTCATCCGGTGTTTAAAGTTGTGACCTGAAGTCCAGGTGTGATGTTACCTGAGCCTTCACTGTATGAACTCCTCTGCTCTCCTGCAGATACATCGAGCTGAGCAACGGCCTCCGAGCACTCCTCATCTCCGACTTCAGCGGGGCTGACGGGGAGGGAGGCGACGAAGAGTCAGCGGAGCAAAAGGAGGAAGAGCAGGAGGAGGAGGAGGGTGGGGAAGAAGATGAAGGGGACTCCGGTGAGGGCTCAGAGGAGGAAGAAGGGGACAGATCAGAGGAAGAGCAGGACAGCGACTTTGAAGAGCTGGAAGAGGAGAACCCAGCAAAGAAGAAGAAGAGCTCTGAGAAGCAGGTGGGTGTGTGGAGGATGAGTGATGAAGGCTCATCCTCTTTCTCCGAGCGTTTCTGAACAAAAACAGTTTAACTACATCAGCTCTCTGTGACAGATCCACCAGCTGTGACCTGTGTGTGTTTTCAGGCTGCAGCTGCTCTGTGCATTGGCGTGGGGAGCTTCAGTGACCCTGAAGAGCTGCCCGGCCTCGCACACTTCCTGGAGCACAGTGAGTGTGAACGTCATCACAAACATCTCCGCTCTGAACACTCACCTGACTTTCACCTGTGCTCGTCTTACAAACGATCACCCATGGTTTAAATTAGAATAAGGTTTTATTAATGAGATATGCAGGTTTCTGTTTAGTATCAATCCTGCCCCGCTGATCGATCTACCCACTCTTACAGTGCGCTCACACCAAACACGAAGCAACGTTACACCTCGCCTCACTCACATGAATACAGCTGCGTTGGCCCTCACAGCCAATGGGATGAGGAGGAGTCCAGCCGACAGCTGGAATCAAATTACACAACCGTATTTTCAGAAGTGATCACAAAGTCCTCACTTTCCTCTGCGTGCTTTCATTGTTGAATCGTGCCGCTCCAGCTGCCCTCAAACAGCATCACCAAACCCCGCCTCACTGCTTTCTCGACGCAGCACAAAGAGACTTTATTACAGATGCTGAAATATTTGAACACGTTCAAATGCAAACTCGCCTCTGTTAGCAGTGCCTGCTGTAAGTTAAAAGTAAATAACATGAATTAACTGAAATCAGGGGAGAAACTTGAATATTAAAATGCTGCAAAAACATTAGAAACACCTTTTTTCACTTGTATGGAAAAAGAAGCTGTAAACGTGGTCAGCTCAGCCTCTGTGGCTTTCGATCCGAGCCTCAAAAAACTCATCAGGAAGTTCTCACTATAAGAAAATGATTTTCCCTTTGGGAAATTTCTAAAAAGCTAAATACTTTCTGCTGCAAAGTGAACATCTAGCTTCACAAATCAGCACAGTCTGACTCTTACGGATAGTTCTGATGCGCGGTGACACGGCACCGTCTTTTTCAGTGGTCTTTCCCACGTGGCCGCTTTCACCAGCAGCCTGAAATAATCCAGATGTCACCGTGAGGAGCTGCACGTGACCACACAAACATCTGAACATTAACCTGCTGGACGTACAGACGTGTACATAGTTTAAACCCAGGAGCTTTGGTTGCGAGCTGCAGGAGACTTGTTATTGGCCAGCAGAGACATTCTCTGACCACTTTGTGCTTCCTCCCCCTCCCCCTCAGTGGTGTTCATGGGCAGTGAGAAATATCCGGCGGAGAACGGCTTCGACGCCTTCCTGAAGAAGCACGGCGGCAGCGACAACGCCTCCACAGACTGCGAGCGGACCATCTTCCAGTTCGATGTGCAGAGGAAGTACTTCAGAGACGCGCTCGACAGGTGAGCTCCTTGGGTTTCCTGTTACCTGCTTTCGTGGGATCCACTGCGAGCTTTCAGGCGTGTGAAGGCGGCGCCCTCGCTGCGAGCGGACGGAAGCTCTTTGGGCCATCTGGACCTCTGATGGGAGGTCAGCTGTTCACTGCAGACGCTGTGAGGCCACGTTGTCCTCAGGCTGTTTTTAGAGCAGCGGACAGACGGACGGCTGAGGACACAAGCCCTCTGCAGGAGGAGGGGCTGTTACACCCACTGTTTGCTACATGTAGATTTTTGGATTTGTGGTTCATAAATATCAGAAACTGTTAAAAATTCCCACAGTCCTCTGTCTCTGTGTCCACTGCCAAAAACAGCTCTACTTGAAATAAGCCAAATATTCCTAAATCTGACAAAATTGTCTTGTTTTGAGAAAAAAAAAATCTGCCAATGGGGTCAGCAAAAGTTGCTTGGCTAGAATCCTTAAAACTAGCAAATGAATCTAACTGCGTATGCCTTTAACTAGACAAAACTGTCTAAAATTTATGCTTAATTTAAGAAAATTTGACTTACTACAAGGAAAGAAAATCTTTACCTAAAATGAGCATTATACTTTCTTGAACAAGCTGTTTTCAAGAATTATTTGCTTACTTTAAGATTTTACTCCTTAATTTAGATTTTCACATAAACAAAAGAAACATTACCTTTTTAAAAATATTTTATTTTTGGCCTTTATTGATAGGGACAGTGAAGAATCGACAGGAAAGCAGAGGGAGAGAGGGGGGAAGACATGCGGCAAAGGGCCGTGGGTCGGACTCGAAGCCAGGCCAGCTGCTCTCAGCCATGCGGCGCCTGCTCAACGCCGCGAGCTAAACCAGCACCCGTTAAATACAGTTCTTAAATTGAAAAGTTGTTTAAGTGGCCGTACTCTTGCTAGTTTTGAGGATTGTAGCCAAGCAATATTTGCTTTCCCCATTGGCAGATTTTTTTTTTCTCAAAACAAGACAATTTTGTCAGATTTAAGAATATTTGGCTTATTTTGAGTAGAGCTGTTTTTTGCAGTGTACCCTGTAATTGGTAAATAAAGCTCAAGATGAGCTGAAATATCTTATTAAGAACAAGTTAGACGTATTTTCCTAGATCGTGCTTAATTTTCTTGTGCAAAACTTGCTTGTTAAGAGACAAAAAATAAGAAAAAATGTCCATAAACAAGGTTGTTTTTTTTGTTTTACTTTCTTGAAAAACTTTTTTTGCAGTGTAGTCAGCTTATTTGTTTCCTATGTCCTCTACTTGGCAGACATTTCCTCAACATTCAGGGACAAATGTTAACATTTAAAATGAGGAAAAGGGCCGTCGTTCCCAAAAAGGAGGAAAAGCAGCTTAACTGTTACTGCTTCGGCCGCCTGGTCGTTGTAAAATCACACACAGTTAGTGTCGTGAGTTTAAACTGTCCTAATAAACATACTGAGCTCTCCTGCCAGACAAACTGTTGGACACAATAATTGCCTTTCTCAGTCTCAGCTGACATGCCGGCTGTAGCTCTGACGTGCTGTCTGCGTTTCAGGTGGGCTCAGTTCTTCATCTGTCCTCTGATGATCGAGGACGCCGTCGACAGAGAGGTGGAGGCCGTCGACAGCGGTGAGTCCAAACATGCTTAAATATTAAAATTTGCCGTACATTACAGCGCTTTCGCAGGCTGTCGTGGTCTTCTGCTCCCTCGCTCTACATCTCCCTCTGTGATGTCACTTCCTGTCCCCTGATACTCAGAGTTTCAGCTGGCGAGGCCGTCCGACTCCCACCGGAAGGAGATGCTGTTTGGGAGTTTGGCCAAACCGGGACACCCGATGAGCAAGTTCTGCTGGGGTGAGAACACACACACACAGGCTGACTCCACTGGCTTTGTTTAATGGTTCAGTCTGATCAGGGCTCAGTAACAGGGAACTTTTCATGAAGGTGCCCGTGACGGCTGCTGATGCATCTCATCTTTGAGGAGGTTTTCTCTCTGACTGATGATCCAGTTTGAAGCATCTTTCAGTTGAATTTCTCTCAGCTTTCTGCTCATATGAAGCTTCAGAGTGAAACCTGAGCTTTTTATTGTTCTTCAGGTTGTTTTGTATTGATTTGAGCTGATCAGTGCTTCTGCAGAATGATGCCTGCTCTGTTTTCTTTGACATGTTCCCGAAGAAGATCTCAGAGATTACAGTGTTCCTTTTGCAAAAATGTTTTAGCAGCTAAATTTACAGACTTTTCTCTCTCTTTTTTTTTTGTTTGCAAAACCCTGCATGACATTCACCAAGATGTGTGAAACTCTGATTTATCAAACATGCCTCCCAGTTTTGTTCCAGTCTTCTTGTGTTAGTGAATCACTAACACTTATTTAACAGATGTCTAAATCTGTGCGCTTGGGCTCACAAGCTGTAATCTGCTAGGTCTGTTTTCATTTTTTTTCTTTTGCACACTGCACCTCTTGCTGCAGAGTGTTTCCTGCTCAGGCGGACCAGCACACACTTTTTTGTTGTGGACAGATTTTTGTGTGTTTAACAGGTTCCCCTCTGTACCTGTTCCCCTCAGGTAACGCTCAGACATTAAAGCACGAGCCCCGAGAGAAGCAGATCAACACCTACGAGCAGCTCAGAGACTTCTGGAGAAGACATTACTCAGCTCAGTACATGACGCTCGCCGTTCAGTCCAAAGGTAACAGCAGAACCGCCGCCATGCCGGTCGGTCACGCGTTTTCACTCTGAGTCTGTGGGACGGATTCCCTATGCTGACGAGCTGAGTTCAGCCTCACACCTGTTTGTGTTTAACGTGTCACAGAAAAGCAGCAAAAACACAAAGTACTGAGAGACTGGACTGAACGCTCTTTATTTATAGAGTCAAGTTCAGATTTAAACTGAAACTGTGGATAGAAACGTGCTCTGTAACAGCTGGATCACAGCTGGATCACAGTGTTTGTGTTCTTCAGAGACTCTGGACACGCTGGAGGAGTGGGTCAGGGAGATCTTCATCCAGGTGCCCAACAAGTAAGACACACACACACACACACACACACACACACACACACACACACACACACACACACATTAAAGTAATGTCACATGTCTGCATCCAATCACACGTTGCCGTAGAAACACTGAACTTTGTTCTGTGGAGAATTAATAAACAGTGATCATCAGAATCTTTAAATGAATAAATTATGAGTTCTTTCATCAGTGAAACCTGATGTTCAGCCTCTTACCTGATCTGATCTGTTCAAAGTGAAGCGGTTTGATATTCATTGATATTTATTAATGGACAGCGTGCTGATCAGATTGATCAATAATGGAAATTATGTCAACGTGTCTGTGTTTGCTTCCAGCGGTGAACCTCAACCCGACTTCTCTCACCTGCAGCAGCCGTTTGACACACCGGCCTTTAACAAACTGTACAGAGGTGACTCATTATTGATTATTGATTATGTGTTATTTATTATGTCATGTTGTTGTTGTTGTTGTTATTATTAGCAGCAATTCTTTGGTTATGAATATGGAGCATGAGCACCTGCTGCTTCCAGGTGTACTTCCTGCTCCTGCTGTAGCACCTGGTTTATCACCTGTGGCTCAGTGACAGGTCATCCTCAGTAAAGCTGAGAGAGGCAGAAATCTGAAAATTGTCCTAAACGCCTCAGAGTCAGGAGGTGATGCACTGCGTGATCAATACAGTTGATCAGAATCAACCTGCAATCAGTAATGTCAGTCTCTCCGGCCAATAAGAACACTTTCCCTCTCTGATTGGCCAGTCTGCCGTCACCTGACAGCAGAGTTACAGGAAGTGAAGCCTTTCAGTTTCCTCCCAAATTGTTTCCATGGCGATGTCCTGAAACTCTGATGCTGTTTCAGTGAGAAATCGGGATTGATGAAGACTGCTTGTGTGTTGCAGTGGTGCCTGTGAGGAAGGTTCACGCTCTGACCATCAGCTGGGCCGTCCCGCCGCAGGGGAAGCACTACAGGTGAGTCACTTTCTGACCTTTAACCCTCGACTGTTCAGCGCAGCCAGCTGGGCTGTATCACAGGATGAAGAGCAGGAGTCTCAGGCAGCTCGCACTCAGATTTCATTTCACAGCAATCACTGATCACTGTTATTGATCGTAATGTGCAGCCTGGCTGTTGCACACGGCTGCAGTCTAACATCATCATCACCATCAGTCAGACGAATCCTCAATTTGAAGCTGTTTACACTCATGAATGAATCTGAAAGTTTTCCTTGTGCAGCAGGAAATAGACCAATTCAGACGTGTTCTCAATCAGGAAATACTCAGCATGTTTCAGGTGAAGAACAAGGAGGCAGAAAACGTGATGACCACTCGCTCTCTGTGACATCACTGAACTGTTACCTGCTTAATCCTCACATCACCTCACGCACAGTTTGTACGATGGAGCTGCGGGTTGAAGAGCTCTGAACGTCCAGTCTGATGTTTGTGTGTGCAGCTTGGTCAGGCGACGTGTAGAAACGTTCACAGCTGAGTGTGTGAAGACATTTGTTTGTGTTTCCGTATCAGAGTGAAGCCTCTTCATTACATCTCCTGGCTCATCGGGCACGAGGGGACCGGCAGCATCCTGTCGCTACTCAGGAAGAAGTGAGTCACGAAAACAGATGCGTGAACGCAGGAAGACGCTGCACTGTGTGTGTGTTCTGTGTTTATAAGTGTGTTTGTGTTCAGGTGCTGGGCTCTGGCTCTGTTTGGAGGAAATAGTGAGACCGGCTTCGACCAGAACACCACCTACTCCATCTTCTCCATCTCCATCACTCTCACTGATCAGGGCTACCAGAACTTCTACCAGGTACACACACACACACACACACGTCGGGTATTCATATCTTGTGGGGACATCTAATTGACATAATGCTTTCCCTAGCCCTTACCATCAAAAATGAATGTCTAACTCTTACCCTAAAGATATGAATGCACGCTCACACACACACACACACACACACACACACACACACACACACCACAAGCATCTCCTGAACAGTGTTTGTTGATGTTAAAGCTTCAGGTTTGGGGCCTCACCGTGCTGCTGTTCTCTCTGCAGGTCGTCCACTTTGTGTTCCAGTACCTGAAGATGCTGCAGACTCTAGGCCCCCAGCAGAGGTCAGGCTTACACACTGACTGCCCTCTGAGGGGCGGACGTCCATCCACAATGTTTTCTGGGTCAAATCTGATCATCAGCCTTTAAAAACAAATCCGTTTAGGTCCAAATGTAGTTGAAAGACCATAAGTCATCTTTGCAGGCTGTTCCAAAGATGTGAATTTCGCCTAATTCCAGCTGTGACTTACTTCCCGTTTCCCCTCTGAGCAGCTTCCTGTTGATTAGAGCTCTAACTGACATCTGATTGGCTCAGACGTAGAAGCTTAAATAAGTCACGTTTGGTTGAAAAGTGAAAGTTCAGCAGATGTCTCCATCACACCATCCTGCTGTTGAAAAGTAGATGTGTCTATGGATTTATGGATTTGGATGTTTTTGTATTGGATTTATTTTTGAGCAAGCCACCACACACCGTCCACTCACGCACATTCTCAGGCTGGTTCAACCCGATGGTCGTCTTTAAACCTACAAACATGTTTGTGTCGTTTCTCTTTATCTCCGTGTAAGTTTCTGTCTCAGTGTGAGCAGCATGCTGAGATGATCCATGCAATGATCCACGAGCGTCTGATAGTCTGAACTTACTGTCCCGTCGTCCTCAGGCGGCGTGTTGCTGCAGCATTTAGTGAAGAAGAGGCATCCTCTCACTGATAACCACACCCAGACTGGACAGGAGGTCTTTCTTCTACACGTCGCTTAACTTTTAACCTAAGTTGTCTATATAGGGCTTTTGATGACTCAGCTGCACGTGCTCACATTCTGATACACCTCACAGATGTCAAACATTAGAGTGGACATGTTTTGCTCCTGTATATCTGCTGTTGCAGTGCTGGATGTTCATATTAAACCATTTGTAATAATGAGGTCAGTGCATGTGCAGCAATCCCTGTGAGCCAGGAGCTCAGACTGCTCGTTTCCTCAGTGAGCTGACGTCGACTCGTCACAGATTTCTTTCAGACACAGCACGCTCAGCAGTTACAGAAGATTCACAGAGCACAGCAGAGGTTTCTGCTGCAGGTTCAGACTCGGGCGTGTTCAGATGGATCTGAGGAGGTTCAGGTTCATGTTTTTAGCAGGTTCCCAGTTTGTTTTTTACAACTTTCACACTGGCTGGATGAGCGGGCAGCGCTAACAAGCACCAGCCACTCTGCAGGTTTTCAGAAGCTGGCCAGTCAGAAGAAAGTTGTCTTGGAGTGGGAGGAGCTAAAACATCATATTTCAGACAGGATGAACTGCAGGGCTGGACCAAGACCCAGTTTAACGTAAAGAAGGATTATTTTGAAGTCTGAGAATAAAACTGTGGAACAGTTTTAATCGAGCTGATCACCGAGTTAGCTAACACTCATTAGATATACTAACACTAACGGACACACAGTCTGTAGCGCCACATCCAATCAGAACATCCCGTCTGTAATGAAGAGCGCCGCAATTG
Source organism: Tylochromis polylepis (assembly GCA_015107715.1). NCBI lineage: Eukaryota > Metazoa > Chordata > Actinopteri > Cichliformes > Cichlidae > Tylochromis > Tylochromis polylepis. The sequence continues at coordinate 16,831 of VVHJ01065543.1, forward strand.
GATCGATTTATTGTTAACTTTCTTCTGTAAAAGATGCTTAAACAGAACTTCAGTGAAAGACCGAGTTCTTATCACACATTGAAGTCAGACGTTACATAAGGAGGAGACATGGCACTCAGACAATCATCGATTAAAGCATGTTCTGGTGGGAGGAGCCAGACGCTTGTTGAGCCGCTAATGAAGCTATGATGTCATCAAACTTTGTGAAAAATGACGTGCAGGAAAAAAATCTTTTTAAGCGTTATTCTGGGACAAAGTCACCGAGGTTTAAGATGATTTTATGTGAAAATCCTCTGTTTCTGCTCCCTTTATTTTTCAGGATCTATGAGGAAATTCAGAAGATCGAAGCCAACGAGTTCCACTACCAGGAACAGGTAGAGAGGCAGTGCACCACAGACACACAGTCAGGGTGAAGTGATGTGAGTTCAGGAAGGAGAGCAGAGGCTGAAGTTAGACACTCAGAGGAGGAGGAGGAGCTTCATCAGGGACAGTAGAGACAGAGTAGAACAGAAACGATAGAGCCAAGCATTGAGTAACTCCTCATGATGTTTCCTGTTTTGTCTGTGCGGGCGTTGAATTTGATATGTAATGAACTTTTTAGTTCCACACACAGAGCAGAGCTTCACTCCTTACTGTCTTTGTGAAACGCTCATTTCTGATTGTGTCGGGCAGACGGATCCCATCGAGTTTGTGGAGAACATCTGCGAGAACATGCAGCTGTTTCCCAAACAGGACTTCCTGACCGGAGACCAGCTCATGTTCGAGTACGACCCGCAGGTGAGCAGCGCCACGATCCGGATCCTGATCCAGAATCAGTGCAGTAATCCGTCCTGTGCAGAGTTTACTCTCTCAGTAAACCGTTTGTGTTGTCAGGTGATCGGCGCCGCTCTGTCCCTGCTGACGCCCAACAGAGCGAACCTGCTGCTGCTGTCGCCGGAGAACGAAGGCCGCTGCCCCCTCAGAGAGAAATGGTTCGGTACCTGCTACAGTGTGGAGGGTACGGCGCTTTAACCACAGCACAGTTACTCTGTTAGTCTGCACCGAGGAGCCCGTAGCTAAACGCTAACCCTGACCCTGAGGCAGGGGGAGGTCATCACGATGGGAGAGCATGAAGGTCTTATTATTCTCATCACTTGACTCAAAAAGACCTTCTTGATACATTACTATAGTAACACCAAACTTACCTCGGACGACATTCAGGTTACCGTGTGACTCTGGTGATTCAGAATGAAAACACTGACAGCAGAGCAGTAAACCTGCAGGTCTGAGGTAAAATTACTGTTTAGTCTAGTTAGATTTGGGTTTCATAACGAAGGCGACACACAGGTTTGATTATTCTGTCGGCATAGGTGCGATTTTAAATGATTTATGGAGTAAATGTCTGCTTTGAAACAGAGTAAAGCGTGGAGGCAACTTTGAGCCCAGACTGTTTGTGTGAATGACTCAAATTTAAAATGTCTGCTTTCAATAGTAAAATAATAATAATAAATGTACAGCAGCCTGATGGCTTTCAAAAATAATGAAGGGTTAAAAAAAAGCCAGATCCAGTTTAATTTAGACTAAGATGCAAATCAGCCATTAATGTTTTCATGTACAGCTTAATTCAGCCGTGAACCAAACATGCGTGTGTTTGCACTGTGGGAGGAAGCTGCAGGGAGAACATGCAAACTGCATCCAGCGCTCCTGTTTCTTCATCGGCATCATAATAAAGAGGACTGGCGAAATCTGCAGTCAAACCTGCTTCTTTGTTCACAAATGTCTTCATCATCACTGTTACTGCTAACTCTTCACAAGGTGGCAAAACAGGAAGTGACCAGACGAGCCAATCAGCATTAAGTGGTATGAAGTTAGTGCGGAGTTTAAAGTTTCAGGGTCTCCTCAGCGGTGACGCTCGGACTCTGCGACTGCTTCCTGTCTGTCGCTAAATGTGGGCGCGTTTTTTTTGTCTCGTCAGATATCCCAGAGGAGTGGGCGCAGCGCTGGGCCGGAGACTTCGAACTCAACCCTGAACTCCACCTGCCTGCTGAGAACAAATTCATCGGTCAGTGTGAACACGTTTGGCAGCTTCAGATGATGAAGAGCAGCTCAGGCTGAGGCCATGTCGAGCTGAGTGGGGATCAGCTGAAGGCTGAAAGGTTCAGATCTGCGTCTCAGACTCCCGCGGCAGAGCCGGGAACAAGTTTCCAGCCTTCAGCTGAAGGAGTCAGAAGTTTAGATCTGAAATCAGTCAGAAGTTAAGAATTTAAATAACAAAAAAGAATATTTCTGCATCCTGTAACATTAGGCTGTGACTTCTGTTTGATGCTTTCAGCTGTACTTCAGTACGTTTCAGTCATCATAGCAACATTACTGACAACCGATAAACTCGATCTTCTGGGTTTTTTCTTGTTTCTGCAGCAACGGATTTCACCTTAAAAATGTCGGACTGTCCGGACACCGAGTATCCTGTGAGGATCGTGAACAGCGAGCGCGGCTGTCTGTGGTACAAGAAGGACAACAAGTTCAAGATCCCCAAAGGTGAGCTGGGCCAGCCAGGTCTGCTTATAGAGCTGAAACAGAAAAGGGAGACCAAAGTTTAGGCCAACCAACGGTTTAGAACTAAATAATCTCAAGTCTACCTCCATGTAAGATGAAAAAGCCATCACTGTTTAGCCCCGCCTTGAATCCTCCCTCGCTTCCTGGTCCTTTGCAACTCTAACGGGACCAAAATGAAGTTCATGTTTTAGTGATTCAGACCTGAAATCAGAAACTCATCAGGACAGAGTTTCCTGAGCTCACAGGTCAGCTGAGCAGGAGGATCACTTCCTTATAGACTTCTCTCCAAACAGACTTCTTTTTACAACCAGAGGAGTCGCCCCCTGCTGGACATTAGAAAGGGTTACGGTGTAAGGAAATGCTTCCACCTTTATTTACAGTCTGTGTCTGACAGTGAGCGAGTGCAGCAGAGTTAGAGGAGAGTTAGTGTGCTAGTCTGACCTCTGCTGAGTCTGCAGCATCTTCAGGCGCTGAGCACAAAGATGACGACGTGCAGAGTAAAAACGTTCAGTCAGTGTTTCTGTCCAACTTTAATCCATAAATAAGATCTATACTAGTTTAATCACACAGACCAGTTTAATGCTGGTTTCAGGTGGATAGTTTAAAGCTCAGTTTTTTCAGGACGTGCCTGATGGTAAGCAGGTGGAACAGCTCCATGTTGTGGACACTTGTTGTCTTTACACTTTATCCCAAATAAGTGTGATGCTGTGTGACGTCAGCTCAGTTAAACATGTATTTATACTCAGTTACACAGAACACGAGACAGAGACGAGAGCAGCTGGAAACAGTGAGCTGAATCAGAATCTGTTTGGATAAATAATCACTGTATTTTTATTTCAGCCTACATTCGCTTCCACCTGATCTCCCCGATGATCCAGAAGAGCCCGGAGAAGTAAGAGCCACTGACACACCTGAACACATTAGATCCACCTGCAGTGCAGCACAGCGTTACCTGGAAACAGTGCCTGACACAAACGTAGCTTCCTGTGCTGCAGATTCAGTATTTGTTAAATTTGAGCAGCACGGATGGAGAGCGGGCTGAGCCTCACTCGTGGAGTTCATCAACAGATTTTTCTCTCTGTGCTGTTTAGAAAAAAGTCGCTAAATCTGTCGATGCAGTCAGTGAGTTGTGAACAGAGAGGTGAGCAGAGCGTGACGATCACAGCTGAGAGTGAGAGGGCGCTCGGTCTGACATGGTTCAGACGTTCACATAAAGAATTCAGATATTAAGCCAGCAGTTTGTTCACATTCGGAGATGATGATCACGATGATGAAGATCACTGTCTCTCCTCCTCCTCAGCCTGGTTCTCTTCGACCTCTTCGTGAACATCCTGGCTCATAACCTGGCAGAGCCGGCCTACGAGGCCGACGTGGCTCAGCTGGAGTACAAACTGGTGGCCGGAGAGCACGGACTGATGATCCGGCTGAAAGGCTTCAACCACAAACTCCCTGTGAGGACAGACACACACACAGACACACACACAGGTTAAAAAGTGTGAGGGTTCAGAAGAAACAGCCACATAAAACATGATTTGTTTTTTACTCTGGTGGTGATGTTTAGTACAAGGAGTTATCTGAAGAGAAAGTAATATGTAATACTGATAATAGTAGTATTTGGGGATGAAGGTTATTCTTACTCTGCATGAACCTGCAGAGTCAGCACTTGCAGCTCTGACAGTCTCCGTCTCTGCTTCTATCTTCTTAATTCTGAAAACCAAAGACATGTCCTGCAGATGAGCAGGTACTTATTTAGGCAGTTATACTAAAGCATTTTCTAAATTAACTTAAACTTCAATCATCACCAATCACATCTGATAAACTGCTGAAGGGTTCAGGAGCTGTGAGTGCCGGTCTCCCTGACAATTCAATTCAACTTTATTTATATAGAGCCCAATCACAACAACAGTCGCTTCAAGGCCTCTATATTGTAAGGTAGAGAATAAAACACATAAGCAGGTGCTCGATGCAGGACACTCATCAGCTTTTTCCTTGTGAAGGTTTAAATTTCACTGAGAGTAGTTGGATGTTATTTGACTGTGAGGGTATCTGGTAATTAAAAGATGAAAGCAGGGAATAATGAAGTTGGTTTGATATCTGCGAGTCGGAGCGTTAAACATCGTTTGAGCTGCTTTGTTTTCCTTCCAGCTGCTGCTGCAGCTGATCGTGGATCAGCTGGCAGACTTCAGCACTGAGCCCAGCGTCTTCACCATGTTCTCAGAGCAGCTGAAGAAGACCTACTTCAACATCCTCATCAAGCCGGACAGGCTGGGCAAGTACGTCCACACACTTACACACACGCATGCACTCACACACATACTCGTTTTCATATCTTAGTGAGGACATCTCATTGATATAATGCTTTCCCTAGCTGCCTAATCCTAACCATTAAACATGCCTAACCATAACCTAACTGTAACCCTGACAACCAAACCACATTTTGAGCCTCAAAAATGCCTTCAAACTCGTGAGGACGGGCATTTTGTCCCCATAAGTGACTGTTGGTCCCCACAAGTATAGTGACATGCCAATTTTCTGTCCTCACAAAGATGTCTACACATTTACACTCACACACACACTCAGGGCTTTTGGGTTCAGTATCTAGAGGAGCCGGGGGTTGAACCAGTGATTAGTGGATGACCTCCTGACCTGCAGCTGCTCCTGAACTGGTTCTGTTCTGTTTTAACAGTAAATGGTGTCAGCTTTTTTATAAACCAGTCAGAAACATTTACACCAAATAAACGATTCCCTATGACAAGCTGTGTGCATGTTCTCTGCCCCGTGCTCGGTCTGAGCGTGCTCACTGATGTCAGTATGTGGGCTCGTACGTTTCCGAAGGTTAAGTCAGTGTCAGCTCGCAAACTGAACATCTCCTCTGAGGAGAGAGACTCCATCTACAGCGAGCTGATCAGACGTGATGCTGAGGAAGATGAAGGACATCTTCATCATTTCTAGACGCGTCACACTGCTCAGACGCATGACCTCAGCAGGTGGATGTGATCAGTGTGGTGTTTCCTCTGCAGAGACATCCGTCTGCTGATCCTCGAGCACTGCCGCTGGTCCGTCATCCAGAAGTATCGCGCCATCTCCAAAGGTCTCACCGTCGACGACCTCATGACCTTCGTCGGGGGGCTGAAGGCGGAGCTTTACACTGAGGGGCTGGTGCAGGGAAACTTCACTAGCTTGGTGAGATGCGAACACACACACACACACACACACACACACACACACACACACTTGTTTTCATATCTTAGTGAGGACATCTAATTGACATAATGCTTTCC